>RDPX01000002.1:9131179-9154854 GCA_003991215.1 Morbakka virulenta | reverse complement strand
GCTGTCGTTATTTGCACTCGTTAATAATTTAAAAAAATAATAGTTAACACCAGGGTTGGCACTGAAATTGAAATTTGAAAGTCCTTGACATATTCCTGACGTATCCTTGACCGTGTTTTGGAGGCCCTTGACTAGACCAATGTGCATTCAAGACTGACAATATGTCAAAGGAAAAAAATATCTAAGAGTTTGTTTTTTTTTAGTTTTAACGTCATTTTCCCCCAGCAATTGGGGCTCAGACGGTGCCCTTCAGAGGGACTTTGATTTGGCAGTGAGGAATTTCTTGGCCGGATGCCCTTCCTGACGCCAACCGATGGCTTTTTCTTTTCGCAAAGTTGCAAATTCTCCTCGACAGCTCGGGGAATCGAACCCGGAACTCTTGGTTACTGTGCAGTGCACTAACCATTAAGCAACTGCTCCTCCTAAAGAAATATCTAAGAGTAACACCCATTTTTACACCTTTAAAGAAAAGACTCTTAATTGATTGACAGAAAAACAAATTTACCTTTGGAAATTTTTTACTTTGAATGGCTCATACAACTAGCTTATAACGTAAGAAAAACTAACCTTACATTATACTGTTTGGATGATGACTTCTAAAACAAACAAACGTAATGAGATAAAACTAAGTCTAATGCCTTTAGGACCCACATTTTAACTGCAGTAAATTTATTAAACGGGTTTCTAATGGAAGAATAATCATAAGATTACATTGGTCACTCATTCATTGCTAAAATTTTAGATTAATTAGGAGTCGTCAAATAAGAAAAATCACAAGTTAGTATTCGGTAAAACATTATAAAGTCCTCTTCGATAAGTATAAACTCCAATATTGTTAAATTAAAAATTATAAGATTCGACTTCTGTAAACCTTTACTCCATTCTCTACTGTCCCTCGATTCTCGATTTATTTCTATTTATAATAAAATTTTTAACATGAATACAAATACGTGCAAGAAAAATCTAGAAATAAATCGACTTTTCTGGTTCTTTTCTGGTTCTCCTCTCTTTTGTAGACACCAGTAAAGAACTTCCCTTGTGATCCTGTCGTTCGCTTTTTCCAAGTCCACAAAGGCCATAAACATTTTCTCATTTCCTTCCAGTTCCTTCTCTTTGCGTTGTCACAAAATAAAGCTGGTATTCGTGGCACTTTTTCACACGTCGCTGGAATGAACACCAACAACTTGGATAGAAAAACAACATAATTGACGCCGATGGAGAAAAAGAGAAGAAAAAGAAGACTGAAGTGTAGGTGGGGAGTTGAAATCGAGCAGAGGGTTGGCAAAAGGTGTATGCAGTTTGCAAAAAATTGCATGTGTGAAAAAGTCCGTGAAGACCACCTTTTAGCAGTGGCCAAGCAGGCCGAGAGAAAGGAAGGTAGTTTTAAATGTCATCATTAAGGTGTGCAAGACTAGTGTGGTAGTGGTCGAGTGGGAAAGTCCACAGATTACCCTGCAAAAGTTTTGTTGCTCAAACCCCTGTGAAGTTCCAGAAAGTACTACGTCTAATTTGTTTTTCCATTTTAAATGGCATACAACTGAGTTTGTACTTATTTTCGTAGATGGAATTGGGACTAGGTAAAAAATCAATAAATAAGAGGAGTTAAAGAGAAGAAAATCGAGGAATACAAAAAGTCCTCCACACCATTCTGTTTAAGCTTTGCTTGGGGTAAATTTTCCCCCCTGTCTCCTTCTCCCTGCGTTTCATTTTCACCGTTTTTCTCCAACGTCTGCAAATATAACTTGTGTAACCCACGAACATAACATAGCAATTGGAAATGACTTTATATATATATATATATATATATATATATATATATATTAACAAATGAATATGAAATGTCATCAGCAACAGTGCTCTACCACATTAAAACGTAGGAGCCTTAATATAATATAATATAATATAATATAATATAATATAATATAATATAATATAATATAATATAATATAATATAATATAATATAATATAATATAATATAATATAATATAATATAATATAATACCGGGATACTTTATTTTTGCTAATTGGTAAAAGGTATGTAATAATCAATATTTTAATTTACCAATTTGGTTAGAATTTATATTTAGTTAACAGATTAATTAATGTGCGCACTCGGTGTCTTGTCATGTTGTCTCGTCATGTTGTCCTATTGTCTCGTCGTGTTAATATTGTCTTGTTGTCTTATTCTCGCGTCATATTGTTAAGTGTCACTTGATAGGAAATTAGGAAATTTTCGCGCCAAGTGCGAAATAAACATAATTACATGTTTATTATATGTATCACCTTCTTGTATGATTTAGTTTAGTTTTTCATGAGATTCGGTTGCGTTAAGAACGGCGTGTTGTGATCTGTATTCTAAGTCTCTCTCTTAAATACGCGCGACAGTTATTTATATTAACTTAAACCTTAATGTAGCCGGCTGAGACATCCAACCACAAGCATAGATTTTACATCTGCTGACCCTTTTATACTGGTGCTGTGTTCTTGATTTCTTTTATCTACACTTACATCAACTATTTTGTTATNGCGCATGGCTTAGCAAGAACAATTATGAAAGGTATTTGTTGTTCATTGTAAAATATCTGGCTGCAATCAGGATGGTAATTTGCGTACGTTATCAAAATGTCGTCCTCTATTCGTGTACCAACTATGAAAGATAAGTTAATGGCTTCATTGCTAACTATACAGTTGTCTCCGAGCCATTGGCACTTAAACAAACCTTCTGCCGTTCCTCCCAGATTTCCGCCCTGAACTGGACGGATTTTCTGCGGCCAACGTTCAATAAATACTTGTTGCGTGGTAAAGTCCTCGACAATTTTTCCAAATCCTTGTAGGGATTTCTCTGTTGCGTCAGCCAACAGCAACTCCCAAGGGACTCCTAGTCTGCATTGTTTTGTAACCTTTTCAATCACAAGTATTAACAGTAGGGGGCTCATCCCTGCACATTGACGGACTCCGACCTGTATTTCAAACTCCTCCGACATACTTCCATCTGCTTTCAACTGTGACGATCCGTCGTACAGTACCATCAATTGACGCACAAGCCCCTCTGGTACTCATTGACTTCTGAGAGCCCATTTTGTTGCCCTCCATGGGACCCTGTCGAATGCTTTTTCTAAATCAACATATATGTAATAGAGATGTTTTTTCTTCTCATGATACGTCTCTTTGAGCTGCCGTTCTTTACAAATAGCTTCTGTTGTTGACTTATTTGCTCTGTAGCCGCATTGGTTCTCACCAATGGTGACAATCGTTCTTAATCTTCTGTCTAGGATCTTCTTAAATATCTTCATGGAATGCTCAAGAAGTTGGATTCCGCAATGCTTGGTGCACTCCTTTGCCTTTGTAGAGAGGCACTATATGACTGATAATACAGTGTCACCTGCCACTTCAGCATCTTACTAATGACACCTGACGATCCGGCGCCTTGCAGCTCTTCATGCTCTTCACTGAAAACTTGACTTTTTTTTTGGCGTAAGTCTCTATAGTCCCTCCATCGGAGTAGTATCCTCTTTGTCATTTTCATTTTGTACATTCAACTGTTTAGTTCCACTCTTATATTACCATTTTTGTCCTATATGAAGTTGATTTCAACTATATCCTTCCTGTCCTTCTTCATCCGTCCAGTAGCTTTAAACATCTTATTTCTACCAACTACAGTTGTTAGCTCCGCCGACAACTTTGTACAAGCTGCTGCGTCAGCTCTCGCTACAGCTTTCTTGGCCTCTCTGTAATTCTCGCTATTGTATTTCCTGTCAGTTTCGGCTCTTGTTCGTTCATTCGTTTGTTCGAGAGGAACATCAAAGAAGTAGCTGAAGTGGTGTGTGGATTAACAACAGGTAGAAGAGGTAGGGAAAGAGAAACATGATGGTGGTGCAAGAAAGTACAGGAAATAATAAAGGAGAAAATGATCACCTGCAATGTTTTTTTATTTGAATATAGTAATAGACCTGGTTTTAAGCATTTCTACAACGTATCTAAAAAAGAACAATATTAGCTTTTAGTTGTGTTATTAGAAAAATAACGAGCAATGTGTTCAAACTGTTTTGGAAACGTCTCATAACGTTTTTCCTGTGATAGCCAAGCCCTGCGGTTTAGTCAGTTGTATTCAAATCACCCAGACTGACCATGTCACAGCTCTTCGTTTTCTCACCCCGCTGTTTAAAAAATGTAAGTTGTAAATCAAAATTGCCATTGCTGTTCAATACTAAAGACTCGCATTTATTTCAACTGCGTTTCTTGCTTTTATGCTTGTCCTGCGCAAGAAAAATATTAATTTCCTTAACATCTGCCCACACTCTTTCGTCGATTCTATTATCGTTTACTGACAGTGTTAAGGAAGGAAAACTGTTAAACTGTTTAGCTGATTATATGTTACTAGCATGCATTACCAATGCAAAATTAGAAGCACAGCACTACTTAGAGTTTCATGTAAAGATACGTTTTTCAAAATTTTCAAAATACTTGAAGAAGTATCTGAATGTTATTGTTGAAGTTGTGAAAATGTTTATTTCAAGTTAAATTTTAACTTGATAATTAATGGATATCACGTCTCTAAAATGTCTTATTACTATGATCATTAATGAAGCAGGTTGGACTTGAAGTGAACTTAGCTAATACAATTATTACTTAAGATTTCCACTTTTACACGCTTGCTGTAAAGCATTCATACTCTACAAAATCACACCCAATGAGTAAATAACTTGGTATCAAGCCTTATCTTCTGATATCTGATATTTGATATATAAGCCTTATCTGAAGGATTGGTTAGGAGAACAGGTGACAGCTTGTCAGTTAAAATGTATAGATATCTAAATATCATATTAAGCTCTTCCAGATGCAACATGCCAAATAAAAATATAGTCCACAGTTCTTTTTGCTTGACTTACCAGTTTTACTAACCAAATTAATTCTTAATGGTTTTGAAAAGACAAGCATACATTCTCTAATGTAACCTGCAAGCGCTCCAGAAATTGAAGCGACCGCCTTCCAACAAAAATAAAATCGGCTTGAATCAACTAAATTACAGGTTATAACGCTAGCTAATTTATTTTTTACAACATAACTTAGGATACAGTAAAAGAAAAATTAGGTGAACTACAAAAACTGACTCTATAAGTTGACGGTTTCTTTATCACTAGAGAAGAAAAGAGGAAGAAACAGGAAAAAGAAAGATATTACCAATATAATAAAAACCAGCAAATAGAAGTTCACAATATGGCGTGGAGCGTGTTCGAACGAGCCTTTATGTAAAATAAGCCTTAAAAAAATAAAAAGTGTACCATCCCACTTAGCCCTAATGTTTATGCACATACAATGGACAATTTAAATTATGAAATGTGCATTTGTATTAGGGTGGGCTTTCGACCATAATGCCTATAAAACAAAATAATGTAACCAGCAAATCACAACAGCATGGCAGGTTATACCCTCTTTAGTTTTCTTTTTTTTTTCTATTTTCCCCCAAAGTTAGCCATTCTGAACAAATTTTGTTTCAGAAAATTTTTGATATCCTCAACCGTTTCAAAGAAAACTCAGTTTTAAGGCTCTGATTTTCCCGCCTTTATGTCCTGTAGTAAGATGTTCTCTCTCGCTTCGCTCGCTCGAACAATAAATTGATGGATTTCTACCGTTGTAAAAGTTGTTACTAGCAGTCTTCAGTGTATTGTAAATCTGATTAGGGAAAATGGAGAGATTGTATCAGCCTCTTTATTTTCCCTTACACACATACTTGAGCTATTTTATTTCCTGCTACGTAGGAATCATATGATGAGTTATGTCGTTGTCCGAGTTGGTGAGGGACGAAGAAGCTATAGTTAAGACTTAGATCTTAAAGATACATTAGTATTTGTTTAATGATTCTAAGTGGTTTCCTATATATCAGAGTCTGGAAGAATTGGTCAGTATATTATGAAAATAACGGTTATTCTATTGTGGTAATAAGTGAAAAAAGAACCGGTTTAAGCTGAATCAAGAAATCATCCAAAGGTCCCTTTGTTTGCTTAAACTACGACAGATCATTTCGACCACTTTATGTAGGCAAAGAAAATCTACAAATAGGACCATGATAACGATAAATATATCAAAACATTAATAGATACGTTGTTGAAAGGAATCTGGTGTTTAAAAAATAACAGTTAGAGTTAGACCTGTTCTTATTCTCTCTTTTCTACACGTATATTAAGTCATGCAGTTAGTTTAGATCGCTGATAGAATGTCCTCTCTGAGTACAAAAAATGTTTTCGTATTTAATGACTGCTCTTTTTGGAACTTTCGGTGAAAAGACCCTCTGTAGCTTTCTTAAACACAGCTGAAGAGCCTTTCAGTGCCTACGTGTCTACGTTATCTAATTAGTTATTTATGGAATGCTAATCTAACGGGCTTGAGCGACCTATCATCGGCTGCTAACGGATACAAATATTTGTTGGGGATCAGCGATATCTTGAATAATTAGTTTTGGTGTGTTCCAAATAAAGAAAAATAAATTGATGTTGATTTTGAAAACATCCTATTATCCAGTAGCTGAAGATTTGACAAACTATTTACTAATAGCGGTAAAGATTTTCATAGCTCGCACTTTTAATTGGTTCCAGAAAAGAGACGTGTGGGCTTCTTTGCTTGTAATAAAGCAAATTTAGCATTCGTCTGATATTTTAGTTGTAACTTTATAAGCAGAATTTGCTGGTTTTTTTAAGGCAAAGTATATCCAGCGGTACGAAAACCTTCTACCATTTGTAATAGAAGTTATTTCACTTATTAGTCGTAAAACCAGCCAATATAGTGTAACAACCGTAACACACAATATCTCTACAGAAATGGTCTTGACATTTGAATGTTGTTTTTCATAGGGAAGTAGCAAGTCTCACGTAAAAATCATATTAAAACGTGTAATCGTCCTTTATATATATATTAACCTTTAAAGGACAAAATAGTAAAGGTTGATTTTGAGGAAAGAAATGAAAACTGACTTCTGGTGATGGTGTCCGTCGAAGTGAAAAAAAAAGTACTGCACAGAAATATCACAAGAGTATCCAATGCCCTAGTATAACAAATAATGCATGATCCCTTGTAAGATAAGTAGACATCTGTCTTTGCTTGGGCATGCGTTCAATACATGAGACTAAATAATGGCAAGCATTACAAAGACGCATAGGTAGTTCATTAAAAATGTTGTTGTTAGGTTCTTAAATACCATTGCTCTAATAGCCTTTAAGTATCACATGGTCAGCAGGTGCTTAAAGCGATGGAATCATGGAAGGTTAATTTTTTCCTTAAATCAGGTCTATGAGTCAGGTCAGGTCTCTAAAACTACACTCATTAATTTAACAGACAACCACATTGACCAAACTAAAGAAGCCTTAGTCGCATGGGAGAAATTTATTTTTTAAATCAGACAGATCCCCTTCCTAATCTGGAAAAAACATCTTCGTATTTTAGTTTTAAGTTCCTATGGCTTCCTTTCAAGCTTTGGTTGGTCTCGTTAAGCACCATATTAGTTGACAAAGAAATTCTGTAATTATTTCCTGCGTACGTTAAAACCTAAGACCAAAGAGAATTCAGGAGCTTATTTCATTTTCATTTGTCATGACAGTATTCTTAAGCTATAGCAAGCCTTTTTATAATTTTGTTGTAGACATGCAAAATAGCTTTTAAAGACATCTGTGCTAACAGCATTGTGTCCAGAATTATGCGAGTATGGGACTAACTTCCCCTATTTTTTTCTCACCCTTATGATCTTGGAAGGTTAAAATCTAATTGGACCCATTATCTTACTTATCTTCTCTTTATTACTTTTGTTGCAAATTTTTCCTAGCAATTCATTTTCTCAGCTAAAGAAGTCCCAAATCGGTTGCGGAACTAATCTGGTATGACATTTCTCAGAATCCTTCTGTAATTTACAGTGTTGCCAGTTCTCTATTTACCTTAACGTAACAACACTTGGTTCATTTGGTGTTCATGCCCGAATTTTGCTTTTCTGAGCAAAATTCTGCTTTTCTTTTCATATCACGTGATACGAAAGACTAAGTCACTTCTGCTAAAAGTATTTCTAAAAAAAAGAAGCTTTTTTGCTTATTTTGTTTAGAATTCTTTAGATTCTTGCAGTTTTTGTGTGATTGTTATGCGTGACTTAATTCGTAGCTAAACGAGCTTTATCATACCGTGGGTCGTAAACTATCTAACGCCTCTGTTACCGTTAGGCTAATGAGGTAGTTAGATACATCTATTTTATACGTCAACATTGCCGATCTGCATGGTGCTGTTGATTTAATTGAGTTATTTAGAGGAATAGCATCATACTGGCCTTGTATTCTTTTGTGTTTCTTTTTTTATTGCTTGGAACCATACTTCTGGAAGAATAAGACACACTGTTGATGCGATTGCTGCTCTGCAGGAAATTGATTGTTGCTTTTATTTTTCTTGTTATTTTGTTTGTTTCCTTGTCTACAACCCTTTTAATTTTCAAGTTAAAGGTATAATCCTCCGTGTGGTAGTGTTTCCCTGTTTCATAACTCCCAGTGAAATCTTTTTAAACACCTCTTTTATGATCCTTTTCTCTTTGACATAAGAAACGCCTTTATTTTACCAATGAAGGAGGCAGAACAGTCCTTACAGTGTAGTCTGTTAACTAACTCAGTCCTTCCTTCAAGTGAAACTAAATCCTTATCTTAGAAAGTATATTACCTAAGTTGGATTTTGTGAATAGGGAACACTGGATATTGTGTTTTTATGGAGTTCGTCGTAGGTGCTCTTTAAAGCTTTTGACATAGGTTGATCGTTCGTTTGTTTTTAATTTTTCTCCTTAAGTCTCTTTGTACATCCCGAGCATACTATCCATTGGAAAAGAACCATCTGAAGGTGTCTTTTGTCCTTTTTAAGGTCGTATGAGTTGGTAATGATGCTTCTTGCTCTTGCAAATAAGGCGGTGATGATGCTGTTATGAGCTATGACTGGATGGTTTGATGCATTATTGAAGTACTGGTCATTGTAAGTAAACCGGAAAAATGCAATCTGGTTGTCTCTTTACTAGGACATCAAGGAACGGTAGTCGTCATTTTTCTTGATTTTTAAAATGATACTTGACTGAAAACTCTTGATATGCTCAAGGAAGACCTGTAGGCAATCTTCTTTATTAATTGCAAAGACATTATCAAGGGATCTTTAGTAGAGAGTTGGTCCTTGCTCCGCTGTTCATAATGGTGTAGCTTCAAATGATTGTATTAATATTTTGGCAAACACAGAGCATGTAGGAGCTTTCATGGATACACAATTGCTTTGTATGTGTATGTTATGATTGAAGAAGAAGCACGTATTGGTAAGAATTGCTTACAGTAGACTCGTGATATCTCAAGGATTCACTAAGCTTCTTGATGACAATTACATCATGTTCATGAACATATATAAAGATATAAACGCTTCATACGGCGTATCCCGAAAATAGGTATAGGACAAGTTAACAGAGGTATAGTAAATCGTAAATATTAGATATGATATTTGCGTTTATGAAAGTTTTTTCTTTCCCTCCTTCTCTTCTTGCTCTGCTTTTTGTATGTATTGATTCACTTCTTATTGACATTTTCACAAGTCTGACGAATCCTGTCTTTCCTTTCAGTTGGATTCTCTACCTTTGCATTGGTCAAATACATCACCATATTTCCGAAGACTTTAACGTTTGTTTTTATATCTACGTTTTAGACGACCAACAGGGAGTGTTACTTAAGTTAATTTACAAATAATACGGTTTTCATTGGACGAACATTTTCCATTCTGAATACAAGGCCTGGACAGAGTACTGGATTTCTTTTTAATATTACTTTTATGTTTTCTAAACTTACTTTTAGGAGAACTTCTTCATTTCTGACGTAATAGTCCCCCTTTTATTATTCTCCTTTGGTGACGCTGTTGAACTATATGGAGATGAAAGTTGCCGGAACCAATGTGAATTTGATAAAAGGGAGCCATAATAGTTTCGTTAAGCAACTATTTACCTATAGCTGTGGCCCTGAGGTGTGCTACCATCGTAAACTGTAATGGAATCGACAGTAGTGGGAACTAAGGCGCACCTCCACACTTCCCAGAACTTCAGAAATTAAGTACGAAAGCCTCATTATAGGATGTAGGTTTCAGTCATGCTCAGATCTCAATCATGTTCAAGAGGGTCCTCAACAATTCGCAGGCTGTCATTAATAGGGATTTTTTTGTACAACGATGTGACATCAAAGAAGACAACGATTTTGTCTGGCCGGATTCTTTGCTTTGCGATGAAGGCCGCAGTGTTGTTGTGGTGGTTTGACATTTTAGGCTGTATGGACATAAGAAGTTATTTATGGAATGTAAAATTGAACAAAGAGGTCTTCTAGAGTAAGCTGGCAATCCACAGAATAGTGATTAAGACAAGTCTTTTGGTTTTAATCGGTCGTAGAGGAAATAATCAAGGAGATAATTTTTCTGTTGATGGAAATGTCCGAATAAGCATGTTGATAATCCCATGAGACTTGTGTATCAAGTTTTGGTACCTATGATGACTTTCTTTTCAGACCAGCAGACTTCTTTTGGTGTCTTTCCCTGATGGAGAGAAATCTTTGTTTGTGAGTATCATTCAGTGATAATATTAATGCTTTGTAGTGTTTAGTGCTTATTCTGTTCAAAAAAAAAGACTCACCCTCTTGAATGTCTGCAGGAAGTTCCATCCATTTCCTATGATTCAAATGAGCCTTTCTTGAAGTAGCTGGTGACTTTTTCAATCAAATACACACCTTGATTTGTTTGTGGCAACTGGACAATGAAGACTTAGGTCTATTGGGATAAAATGGTCGTCTAGGCATATTGAGGATAATCTGGTTGGTAAATTCAGCAATTCTGATATTTGTTCTTTCCAAATGTTGACAGGACCGGAGAATATCATCTCCATATATTACTCTAAAAATCTTGAAAATTCTCACTGAGTCCATAAAGTCAAGAATTTTCAAGTGGCTTAAACTTGCAATAAATTATAAAGTTAAGTTCTACCAAAGGCAAAAGAAAAAATTGTCCAGCCTTGCATTGATTCTGTGAAATGCAGAGAGACTAACCCAAATTTTGAAAAAATTACACTATAAATTAAGAAACAAATTGTAGGACTACAGCTGATGTAGTCCTACATGATGAGACAGGCTTCATTATAAAAAAATAACAAATCATTGCTAAGATCACTTTGAAAGAAGAAATATGAAATGTTAAACTTGAATTCTTCATTCGCAACAAAATGCTTGCATCAATCTGGTATTGTTGCATAGCAACTTAACAGCGTCCTGTTCGATTTGAAGTGCCAAACGCATTGGGTTCAAAGTGGATTCAAGACAAATCCTATGCTGAAAACTGCATATGTATCATTATCCCTTAATACCAAACGAGTCTCTGAACGTCGTTAAATATCTGAGATCACTGCAAACAAATTGTCTAGAAGCAAGTGGTTTTAGCGATCAGTCAAGATACCAACATTATAGGAAAATCTGCAGTTGGTCCAAAAAATTGGAATTTATGAACAGTATTAAGCCAGAGTATTACTGACTGGATTTGAATTGTTATCACCAATAGAACTGTGGATATATATCGGACTCATAAATATTTAATTCTGACTCTGTTAGTAGTGACCCTATCACATATTCTAGCAGGAGTATAGGAAACTTGATCCTGTAAATGCTTAATATCGAAGACAATACTTTGAACTCTGCCGTCACTTTGGGACTGATGTGCTGATGTATTCGTTGGTGTCCATATTCAGAATTTCAAAAGACGTTTTACAGGACATTAGTGAAGTATCCAATGAGAAGTGTGAATTAACCCATTTGTAATATACCCTTAAGTTGAATTTAAAGCCACTGAGAGAAAGCGTTATTTTTCTAACGTTATATGACATGAGGATAAAACTGGTCAAATGTAGTTTAACTCGTTTATAAGAATTTTTTGAACTCTAGTTTACAATTTCCTGCTCTGTGTTTTGCAAAAATCGATCCGTTTTTAGATAACAATTAAATAGACCTATGTCTATACACTTTCTCCGATGTTTCTCAATTTAGCAGAACAGTGTCAGCCGTTGTTTTCAATTATGTAGAGGTGTATAATTTATTTGCAACAATGTACTTTATATAATCGAAACCAAACAAATTATATTTGCTGATGGTTATTGCTGATGATTATCACTTTAAAAGACATAAGACTAAAGTATCAAAAAACTTTTTTGATGGACTGATTTAACTACATTCGATTATTGTTTTCTGTGCTCATCCACCTCCTCGTTATCTTCCTTCATTTCCACCTTTGCTGTCAGGGCAAGGCTTCTGTATCTGCTTGCTGCCATAGTGAAGAATCGTTTGATCCCTCCTGTCTCCGTCTTACAAGTTCCACGTCTTCTTGAAAATTATCTATCAAACACTTCAATGATTGCTCTTCTGAGGTAATGTTATTCCTCTAGTAACTGCTAAAAAGATCGCCATGGACAGAGAAGGAGAGCCTTTGTGGATATAAAGTGTGGAAAAATTTCTTCAGCAATGTGGTATCAAAATTATTCAAATGCAAATTTCTGTTATGCTCTAACTGTTTTAGCATACAAGACTTAAGTTATTTCTTTTTATACACCAAAGGATATTGAATCAGAAGCACCTGCCATATTACTGGATGACGTCGCTTTTAAAGGTTGTTTATTCTGGTTGTATGATCAAGAAAATCTTGAAAAATGCAGGAAAAATATTTTACTTGCAGCATCTCAATATATCGAGAGGATTTTGAAGTGGAGCATAGTATTAGTCATCACAGAAGCAAAATGACTACCAGAATATTATTTATCTAGACCAGTCCACAATTGTGTTACAACAGATTTTTTCTATTTTAATCAACTTTTTATCACAATTGTTTTCTTTAAATTATTTCAAATGTCGAAGCTCCAGTCTTTTTATCTTTTACATCCAAGTTCTACATCTGCGCCGCATTTTACATAGCAATGACAAACTCCTCGAACATCATTCACAAAGTTAAAGTTCCTTTAGCAAACGGGGCTACTTTTAATATACCCTCTTCAAAACAAAACCCAGAACCCATATTTTCAACTTGCTTAGGGCTATGGGGAAAAGACGTAATCGGTGTCATAGTACACTATATGTTTCTTTAATAAACTATAGCATTGCCTCGACAAACCAGTTATTGCTACAATTGTCTTTAGTTTCGATATACAACGTTAAAACCTAGAAAAGTCATCCGCTCTCTTTAAGTATCCTTCTTACTAAAGCAGTACAAGTTCAGTTCATCAATCAAAAATTCACTCTCTGGTTTACCTTTTACTCATTTTGATGCCTTTCATGCTGTCAAGTTTCCAGCTTTTACCTTTTCCTTCTCACTTGCTAATATACACTTTTTAATATGGTACTTAAGACTTCTTAAGTATGTTAATCTTTGTCTTCCTCTGCTTCTTTAGTCTTCAATACGAACTGTGAAGGGTACAATTTTCCAGTCCTTCGTGCCTCACGATATGTCCCATAAACATCATCTTCTTTTCATGGGATTGTTTTTATCAGACACCTTTCTTCTCCAGCTTTCCTCAAAGCTGTTTCATTTGTTTGATGGTCTACCCACAACATTCTCATCATTCTCCTGTAAAACCACAATTTAACAGCTTCAATTATCTTTTACATGCATGGTGATAATGTTCAGCACTCACAACATAACAGGGTAGATGTTACATAATCTTCCAGTACCCTCTTCTTTGTAGCCATTGACAATTTGCGGTGTTTCAATATCTTCCGTAACTATTCAAAAGTATCTTTTGCAATCCCTATCCTTCTCTTGATTTCCAGATCACACTTTCCATTCTCTGTTATATAGCTACTTAAGTAATTGAACTTGTCAATTTGCTGTATGGGGTCATTTCCAATATACAACGTGCACCTAGGACTTTGGTTCTTACTTATCACCATGCATATTGTTTTCATCCGATTTATTTCCAGTCCTTTTCTTTTACTTTGTCTTTCATCTGCATTTATTGTTTCCTACCAACTTTAGCATTGACTTCGACTTTAATACCATTCCAGACCTGGCTTCAGGAAATTAGTTTCTTTCTGCCTTGTAGAGATGCTTTAAGACTTTATTCGTTTAAGAATAAATAGTCCAGATTGTCTTTTCAGGTGATTCAATAAATCAATTATGATTTCTCAACGTCTTACATCAGTAACTATATTTCTTAATTACAACATCCAGAATAAGTCCTCTAAGAAATATTTTTAAGAGGAGTTTTAAGAGGAGATTGCAAAAGAAACTAAAAAAAATCCATATCTGCAATGTCAATTAGTTCGATGCAAGAGATAGCACTACAATAGCTGACAGGAGCAACCATTACTTTAGTGGTTTTGAAAGCATATCGCTTTTTCCTAACAAAATCCACTTTTAATGAGTTTTTTCTTTGTTCCTCTTGCACGATAAGTAGCAGCTTTCTTACAATAGTGTACATATACACACAAAAAACTGTGGTTTTGTTCATTCAGTCAGAACAACAAAAAATCCTAGAGCCAGACTGCATACCACAACCAACACATAGTCACTTGATCAATGAAAGTTTCCAAGTTTGACAGCTTGAATATAATCTCAGAAAGTTAATTGTGCAACTATTGTTATACCGAACTTTATGATTTTTACAAAATACATCTTTTGGCAAAAATTTTTTTTACAAAATACACCGTTCGTCAAAGGACGTCAAAAACAAATAAAATTCAGAATTGCTGTTGAAATCATGATAAATACCTCAGCACTGTACAGAAAGAACGGTGCATTACAACTACCACTCACATCTGTCGTAGAGATCTACAAGGCAGGGAAGGTAAGAACAGTAATGATGTTGAAAGAATCAAAAGATCCTGAGATACGAAACAACCCACCTGATGTGAAAACTGCCACAAAACGGAGAGCAGAGGAAGAAACTGACAACATTATCGCAGAATTAGAACATCGTGATATGGTAGCAGCTGTGCAAACCGAACGGAACGGAGTAGGTTGTGACCCATTCAAGCCCTTCTCCACAATGACCAGTAGAGAAAGAAGTTTAGCTCGAGGGCAAAAGAAGTTGAGGCTGAAAGAAGGAAGCTGCACATAATCCAATGCTCTCATCAAGGGCAGGTGACACGTTGGGAAGAGAATGAGATTCACAGAAAGTTAAGCTGGAGCGAAATATGGAGTTAGAGTACATCCTGTCCGAGCTTTTTAATTCGATCAACCTATGACGTGTTACCATCACCATCAAACCATGTAAGGTGGAACCTTTCTGATGACCTCACATGTAAATGTGGGACGTCTGGTACACTCAAGCATATCCTTTCCAACTGTACAATGGCTTTGGAAAGATATACTTGGAGGCACAATGAAGTTCTGAAAATTATACACCGGGTCACAGAACAACAGGTAGAGGCAATTAAAAATGGGAGAATACCTCAGAAGCCAGGCGAAAAGCACCACATTACGTTTATCCACTCTGGCCAAAGTGCTCACCATAAGCAGAATTGAAAGATGATGAGAATTGGAGGGGCACATGGGAAATTGCTGGAGATTTATCCGGATGTGAACGATTCTTCCCCATACCCACGCCAAAGAAACCGGATATTGTTGTTTGGTGCACTGAAAAGAAAATTGTACATCTGGTTGAATTGACGGTCCCGCATGAAGATTACATAGATGCAGCGCAGGTGAGAAAANTAGAGGCAATTAAAAATGGGAGAATACCTCAGAAGCCAGGCGAAAAGCACCACATTACGTTTATCCACTCTGGCCAAAGTGCTCACCATAAGCAGAATTGAAAGATGATGAGAATTGGAGGGGCACATGGGAAATTGCTGGAGATTTATCCGGATGTGAACGATTCTTCCCCATACCCACGCCAAAGAAACCGGATATTGTTGTTTGGTGCACTGAAAAGAAAATTGTACATCTGGTTGAATTGACGGTCCCGCATGAAGATTACATAGATGCAGCGCAGGTGAGAAAAGACGACCGTTACGAGAAGCTACTTGAAAGTTGCGAAAAAGCCGGTTGGAAGTCAACACATCTGTCTGTTGAGGTTGGCTGCAGGGGATTCATTGGTGACATGCTACGGAAGTGGCTGACCAAAATTGGTTTCAGCAATCAGCAGAGAAATAACACAATGAAGGAAATTCAACACACACATGAGAAAGCAAGCCACTGGATCTGGTTGAAGAGAGATGACGCCAACTGGCTAGAAAAGTGACATTAAACATATCCAGAATTCCTGAGATAATCAACAACAAAGACCATCAACAACCCACAGATAACATTAACTGTGGCTGTGAGTGAAGTCAACACAGTGAATGGATCCTCATGTCAGTGAGGGGGGCCGGTGTGTACAAAATCCGTTGAGAGGAAGGCCCCGAAACGGAGCACATTCTTTCCTGATGAATCCATATGTTCGCTGGATCCGGTACGCGGAGCAGTTGGCTGCAAGCACTTGAGTTACAAGCTGTTTTTCTTACATTACATCAGCACTTTTTGTTTTTTTTTAATTCTAAAAGTGTCTTTGCTTTTCCTTTACTTTCCGTCATGGTAACAAACAAGACACATGCTGTTCCCAATTAAGTCTGATTACGTTTTTATGCTCGGATTATCATTTAATTTCCTATTGCTACTAACGATCCCATTAAATTACTATTTTCCCTAGTTTTTGAATGTCAACAACCCATTGCAACACTACCAGAAGACTATGAATATATACCGGGCTAATTAACAACTTCAAAAGTGACTAACAAATTAGATATAGGGTTTTTAGGCGATGGTAACTAGAAATGAAAAAAACTGACGTATTTCACAAATATAGGATTTTTATTACGTCATGAGCCGCAAAAATGTTTACTGAGCTTCTGAGACCGCCTTATACTATTCGTTTACTTCCCGTAAAGGTACTAATTAAGTGATACTTCTCCCATCGCCATCCTGACAAGCATTCCTCGAAATGTGGTTCAGTAAAAAGCCTATGACTTATGACATGATGAGGCTCCTATATCTGTGAGTTCCACTGAGACCACAAAGTCAAGAATTTTCAATTTTCATTTTACCTTATAAAGACAACTTACAAAGAACGGGAGCATGACTCAGTAACCAGTAGCGTGGGTCATGGTCAATCAGAAATTTGAAATTTGAAAAGAAAAGAAGTGCTTATAATTCGTTGAATTTTCTGATGTTAAAGTTTAGTTTTTTGGGCAGGAAATTGATAAAAGACAAACAATGATTTCTGCGCAAAGAGGTTGCCTGGTTAGCAAGGGCTAATCTTCGGTGGTAAAGATACTTTTGTTATTTCTGCAAACACAAATATGTTACAAAAGACCTAGGCATTCCCCGATTATTACTCGGGTTATTTTGCAGGCCTTGTAATCAACTTGCCCACAGCATTCTTGGTTGCAAACCATCGAGTTTTATGTCTTTCAAATAGGCCTGTGGGCCTGTAGTGTTATTCTGCGCAAACTGTGCAACTCTGCACGAATTGAACCATCGTGCCCAAACTCCACAATCCTGCACAAACTCAAACAAAATCTTGAAGATTTTCAAACGTTTACAACGGTCTGTTGTCCTGTAGCGTTATTTTGTACGAACTGTGCAATCATGCAGGAACTGTACAATCATGCAAAAACTCAAACAAAGACGATTTGCAAAAATTGACCAAGGTTTGTTGGCCTGCAGCATTGTTTTGCACGAGCTGTGCAAAACACCAAAATTTGATCACGTCTTTCTTGTGGTACTACAAACATTTCCTAAAGACCGCATCCAAATTTGTACATAAAGTTGCAAATAGACAGACTAAAAAATAGACAAATAGACAGACTAAAAAATAGACAAATAGACAAACAAATAGACAGACTGACAGACAGAAAGAAAGACAAACAAATGGATAAACGCAGGCGAAAACGTAACCTCTTTGGCGGAGATAAAAAACCCTGTCCAACTGAATTATTTTCCTTTTAAGATAAAAATGTACTGTACATCAATCTGCTTATGAGATTACGTTTTCTAGTCTGTTCTTTACTTTAATGTGTAAAAACCATACTATTACTAGCCTGTGTAGCAAGAGCACGTTTTCGGGTACATAACGATCAATTCTCTTAATGACTGTTTGGATATCAACGTCGTGCGGTCTACCAAATCTCTTATCTTGTTAATAGGATTGTGCACCTGGAAGTTCAAGATACAGACAGCTTCACACGATAAAATATGGCCAAAGATTTTGATCGTTCAACAACATATTATCACCATTAAGTCAATCTCTTTAAAGAAAGCCTAATAAATTAAACACCAAGTTTGTTTTGCTTTGGTATATAATTATCTAACCACAAGCGTGGATTGCAATGAGCTGGTCTTTAGCTTTTACTGGGAAATATGGAACGTAGGTTTTAATTGGTTTTGTGATTAAAGTAAGAGCAAGAGAGAAAAGTTATGCTTGCTTCTGTAATCTATTCTCATGGGGAGTGCCTCAGTAGGAGGCAGACAATTCCCTCATTCTGAAAGATTATTTTCAACAAAGATTTGTCTTCACAGATATTGATATTTAGTAGAGGGCTGGAATAAGCTGTATATATATTGACTTTTTAGTGTAATCCTGTCTATGTAGTTGGTCTCGTCTATATGTTGATGAATTGGAGAAACAGAATTGAGTCGTAAATGCATTTAAATAAAAAAAAGATATTTTTACATTTATTTTTTACATTTATAACACTTGAAATGCCTATTGCAACTGCTAGATGAAAGATGTCCACATCAACAGGTGGAAATGCGCTTAGGAGACAAATTAATAGAAATCTGGGCATCTTTGGACTATGTAGAAAGTCAGTTCGACAAGAAAAAGAAGACATTTATTCCTTACTAGAAAATGCCCCTTTTTCTCACGGATTTTCACACGCAATAAGACATTTATTTCATAATAGAAATTACTTAATTATCAAACTAAATTTTACAAGTATTTGGAGATTTTTACTCGAAAGTAAAAATGTCCCCTATTTTCAAAACCATTTACAAACATTGGGACTAACTTATTTCGAAATAGAAAAAATTTCTTTTTTCAGTGATATTTCAGAATAATTTGGAGATTAATATTGCATGACAGAAAAAGTTACTTTTTTGCCAAGATATTTTACAAGTGGAAGAAAAAACCTTTTTGAGTTAAATAAACAAGTTCTAGGGAGTTTAACTACTAATATAGTTTTCTCCCTGCGAGTGCACTTTCATATAAAAGGTAGTACTCATTCTTGTTCCTAAATTCAAAGAAAAAGGGAACTTAAAGATTTAAACCTTAAATGTTTGAAATATAAAAAGAAAGGGTAGAGGGCTGGCCGAGGTTATAAAATAGGGAATATTAGTATTGGATGAATGTATCTAAAAGACGAAGTGGACAGGTAACAGTTTTAGAGAGCTTGGTAATGGATACAAGGCTTTTTCATAGGAGAGAAGAAAGTACAAACAATTGATCTCGACTGCTTTTGGGTTCAGAACTGAAGAACAAAGCGGGGAAAGGAGAAAGAATACATGACACGTAGATCAACCTAAAACTTTTTTCGCAGATGGAAGTGTGCAACATCACATTTGATTATGCTCCACAGTCTGGCTGTGATCAAGAAGCAAAGGAAAAGTTTTATAAAAGCTTCGAGCAGCTGATAATACCAGCTAAATCTTAATATCCCGTGGTCGTGGGTAGAGACATGAACGCAAACGTAGAAAAAAAGGTTTTAAGGGCATTTACGAATGAGCCTCTGTAGTACCTTCAGAGCCTGAAGCTCTTTCTGACAATCAAGAAAAATTAGCACAGAATAACATACAATACTGGAACCCACACTACACAGATAGATCACCTGATGGCGAGGAGGAACGATACCAAGAGTAATAAAATGTGATGGCATGGCAGGAAAGCCATTACTATCAAAACATCAACTGTTGTGCATGTAACTACCAATACTGAAGGTAAAAAAGAAGATGACCAATCTTCAAGGAGAGAATAAAGACATAAGAGTTTAGACAGGTGAAAAACAAGGATGAATTGCAAGAATGTCAGTTTTATTTACGCAGCTTTAGTTGTAGTGCGCGAGATGGATTGTTTGCCAAATGAAAGGTGAAATAATATCCAAGCCATTCTTAGGAAAGCAGCGGAAGAGGCCTGTGAAAAGAAGGAAGGTGGTAAGAAAGGAGACAAAAAAAGGCAGGGGATTTCTTTTCCTATAGATAAGTTGAAAAAAAGCAGGGGAACAACATTTATAAGATAGTAAGACTGAGAGCAAACCTTAAGAAGGAATTAAACACAATGTATTTTGTACGAAACCAGTTAGTAGAAGTCCCAAATAAAACCAAATAAACCAAGGATAGGTAGAGAAAGTATTGTAACACATTCGAATGTAAAAATGAAAGCGATGAGTTAGCAGAGGAGCATCCAGTCAAGGGTTTCGTCACAAATATCACAAGAGATAAGGTGTTGCAAAGAACAATAAACCTAATGTGTTAAAGGAGCTGGTTGCTCAGAATGTGAAGTAGATGTGGTAAAAGTGGTAAAGGAGTCGGAGGCATGTAAATTTTCTTCGAGCTACTTAAGACATTATGGAAGTACATACAACTTCCAAGTGATTGAGAAGAACGTAAGGGGGTATTCATATACAGAGACAGAAGAGAGTATTCTCTAGACCGTTGTACCTATAGAGAAATAGTATTAGTAGTAGTAGTATAATATGGCTACACTTCCACTTAACTTATCAGTCCATTCCTTGAAGTCACCTTGATCATAAAATTATATCAGATCCTCCAGCAACGCCTGTAACTGAGCAATGGAGGACAATGTGATTTGTGGTTTCAGGACTGCATTGGCAGTTCCTGAATCTATCTGAGTTTCTTAATTTCTACAGATGCATATTTGCAACAGTTCTTCCATGTCTTGTTATAAGGCGATTGGCACTGACCCAGTGCTTTAAACTACTACTCATGAAACCAGTTACTCTCTCGGCAGGATCCGATATAATGTCACCTCCCTTAGAAATGTCTCAATTCCACATTGTTTTCCATTGCTCTTTCGAACTAAAATCTTCCCTTGAACATCTTCTAAAACGCCAAGAGCCTGGATAAAAGAATCAGGAAAACCATAGAAATGTATGTATTTAGTTTCTGTTCAGCAAAAGACAAGGTAAAACAGATTCAGTTTTTGTAATTGACTGGATTCAGGAAAACTGTCTTAAAGCAAGGAAGGACCTATTTTTCACTTTTGTCGACTTGTAAAGGTATATGATTTCAGAGTTGGTTTATTGGTGTCTCTGGACACCAAATGACCGTGGGAGAATAATTACACTGGTTAAGGCAACTTGCGTAGACCTTAAAACAAGAGTAAGAATAGTAGTTGGAAACACGGACTTTTTGACATTGCAGTAGGACTCAACCAAAGATCAGCACCAAGCCCATTCTTATTTGTTCTAATACTGGACACAATAAGCAAAAACCTAAGGCAAAGTATTCTATTGAAACTGCTTTTTTCAAAAAAAAATTTGCTGAGAGAAACACATATCGAAGAATAACTCCAACAAAGATTGCCAGGAACAATCTCCTATCAAAATTCAAATAGAAAATAGAAATTAAAAGGCAAAACAATATTGTTTGCAAAATTTTAAGAAGAAATTTCAATGATCTACAAATGCAAAGTGTAAACGAGTGTTCAAGCAGAGCTCAAAGGAGTATTCACATCCTGCTAAATACAGTAAAATCGATAACATCTAACCTATTCTATGACTTTAGCCATTAATATTCACTAGCATCCTAAGTATATTTTTCTGTACGTTCACTAATATTTCTGACTTCAATTTCAATATTAACTTTTAATTGTGGTACGTCCTTTGTTAGTCTTTCTCCACAGTATTGCCTAACTTAAGCAACAGCTGTCTGAAAATAGAACTCGTCAGTCATTACCAGCAGGTGAGGTCTGATAACATTCAGACCATGTTTTAGTTAAAGTAATCTACTGCAATGTTAGTTAAACAGTAATGTACTAAAACGTCAGTTTTCTTTTTTGTTGCTTTGGTAACATACTATCTTCTTCGTAAACGAAGGAACAGGTAGATAGCATAAACTGATAGTAAAAAGCCCTATTTCTTTATCTTCCATACCCAAAAAGATAAGGTGGCATTACTGATATACGCTTTCTGTATCTCACAATTAATCACTTTTGTCCAAAGGCCGAAGTGTACAGTGTGTTCCTTTCCAAAAAAAAAATGTAGTGTGAGGTACTATGACTCGATTGAAGTNTCTGATAACATTCAGACCATGTTTTAAAGTAATCTACTGCAATGTTAGTTAAACAGTAATGTAATAAAACGTCAGTTTTCTTTTTTGTTGCTTTGGTAACTTACTATCTTCTTCGTAAACGAAGGAACAGGTAGATAGCATAAACTGATAGTAAAAAGCCCTATTTCTTTATCTTCCATACCCAAAAAGATAAGGTGGCATTACTGATATAAGCTTTCTGTATCTCACAATTAATCACTTTTGTCCGAAGGCCGAAGTGTACAGTGTGTTCCTTTCCAAAAAAAAAATGTAGTGTGAGGTACTATGACTCGATTGAAGTAGAACAAGTGAGTAGGGTTGTGTTTAAAGAGGACGATATACAAAGGGTGTTGGTTGGATGAATAAATTGAACAAAGTTGGTGTAAAAAATGGGTACAAAAGGGAAATAGGAGGAAAGAGACAAAATGCAAAAACACACAAAGAGAGGGATTGAAAGAACTTAAAAAGGAGGCTAACCAAGTCTGAGGAAAGGTACACAGAGAACAAGTAAGGTAAAGTAAAAGCTGTAAAATCTAATTGATCTCTTTCGCAAGGAGTTAGGAGCTTTCTTGACATTATGACGTACGAGATATTGTATATTTAGTAATAAAAACGAGACTTTTTAATACCCTTGGTTACGGAAGCCGTGATGAAGTGAGATTTTTACTAGTTAATCATCTCCAGCTTCCATTGCACGTCTTCTTGTGAACCTTTTTTATTGAAATACAGACAGAAATTTCTGAAACATTTATTGGGGATTACGTTTTAAATAATTTTACCTCTCAAAGCTAAATTTGTGGTTTGCCATATATATTAGGTGAGGGCAACTAAAGTAGCAGTTTATTCTGTTAGGGAGTCGATGTCAATCTTTACGCATTTAAAGAATATATTGAAAGTCTTTATAAACTTTCAGTAATTTAGAAATTACCCCATCAGATGGAAATATTAAAGGTCGAAAAAAAAAGCTTTCATGTTCTCCGACTTCGTGAATCTACTTATCTCTTTGCCTAGCTATTCATCTATCTGTCCACCCATCTGTCTATCTATCTACTTATCTCTTTGCCTACCTACTCATCTATCTATCCATCTCTCTGTCAATCTATCTACTTATCTCTTTGCCTACCGACTCATCTATCTATCCATCTATCTGTCTATATATCTATATATCTATATATCTATATATCTATATATCTATATATCTATATATCTATATATCTATATATCTATATATCTATATATCTATATATCTATATATCTATATATCTATATATCTATATATCTATATATCTATATATCTATATATCTATATATCTATATATCTATATATCTAATTTATCTATCTATCTATATATCTATTTATCTATATATTAT
>RDPX01000002.1:9067409-9095266 GCA_003991215.1 Morbakka virulenta | reverse complement strand
TTGTCAAACTCTTTAGACCCTGTTAGTGTTTTTATGGTCAAACTCTTTAGACCCTGTTAGTATTTTTATTGCTTATCTCTTTAGACCCTGTTAGTGTTTTTATTGTCAAACTCTTTAGACCCTATTAGTGGTTTTATTAATTATCTCTTTAGACTCTGTTAGTGTTTTTAGTGCTCATCTCTTTAGACCCTGTTAGTGTTTTTAGTGCTTAACTCTTTAGACCCTGTTAGTGTTTTTATTGTCAAACTCTTTAGACCCTGTTAGTGTTTTTATGGTCAAACTCTTTAGACCCTGTTAGTATTTTTATTGCTTATCTCTTTAGACCCTGTTAGTGTTTTTATTGTCAAACTCTTTAGACCCTATTAGTGGTTTTATTAATTATCTCTTTAGACTCTGTTAGTGTTTTTAGTGCTCATCTCTTTAGACCCTGTTAGTGTTTTTAGTGCTTATCTCTTTAGACCCTGTTAGTGTTTTTATAGTCAAACTCTTTAGACCCTATTAGTGGTTTTATTGCTTATCTCTTTAGACCCTGCTACTGTTTTTATTGCTCAACTCTTTAGACCCTGTTAATTTTTTTATTGCTTAACTCCTTAGACCCTATTAGTGGTTTTATTGCTTATCTCTTTAGACCCTGTTAGTGTTTTTATTGCTCAACTCTTTAGACCCTGTTTTTGCTTTTATTGCTTAACTCTTTAGATCCTGGTAGAGCTAATATTAAATTCCCCCAAATGCCCTCCTATATTAGAATATTAGAAATCACAATCCTCTCTTCCCAAGCTGCTAACACTACACTACTAACATCAATGCAGCCTTTGCATATGTTTGACTTTTTCTTGCTTTTGCAAAATAGGAAGGAATAATGTTGTGATTTTGAAAGATAATACATACTTTCCAAAAACATAATTAAAAAAACTAATTATAATAACTAATATATAACTAATATATATATATATAACTAATTGTAATTATATTTCCTTAAAATCTACAGCGAAGAAGAAAACTAACTTACCATGATAGGAATAAAAAACTTGCATGCTTCGCATAAAATATGATGCTAGAAAGAGTGAGGACGTCATCAAAATAAAGATATATATATATATATATATATATATATAGATATATATATATATACAGTATAGAAGATAAATAGCCTGCATACCATAAAGTAGTTGTTCAAAAATAAAAACTTTTGAAATTTCGTACCTCCACCCTCTGTTGTGGCTCATTTATATAAATCTACTGTGCGTATAACTATTTTTCTTGTGGTTTTGACCAAATGGTTCCATAATACGCTGTCTTGGAAGTCGCACAATGTGGCTTTTAAGCTTACTGCTAATACTTAGCTAATACTTTTGTGTAAGCTGCCTGTACTGGCACTTAATTTTATCTGCATCGTGGTAAAATTTTAATCCTTAAATTATTGCTTTTAATGCATAAACCAATGACGTTGTTTGACGCACAGTACGAAACTGAAGTCTTAAACTTGAAGTTTCTTAACAGACAAAAAGTCCTTTTCCTGTTCTTTGGGTTGGTTTTTGTCAAACCGGCAGAGAGCAATGCTCTTATTTCACTTATTTCTTTGCATTCGTCTTTGATACAGTATGAAACATGGAATATCTGGAAAATCTGGAATATCTCATGGAATAACACAGCCTGAAAACATTCTTTCTTTTATTTGTAGAAAGATTGCTTTAAAGCCAGGATAGATAATGGATACCCATTTAGAGGAAATTATGATGACTGTTGCTGGACCATGTCCTCATTCTGTGCCGATACCATCCCCGAGGCTTACAGAAATATTTGTAACTTTCAGCCCATAATTTCCTATAGCTACTTCGTCTCATAGTCAGCAATAAAGATGAAAAGCAATACTTAGATATCGTTATTACTGGAGTATTTGTTTTCTGCCTTTGACTGAGTTTATAGCATCTTTTTATGCACTTACATATTCCAATAACTACTTATAATCTCATTTATCCCTTGCTGCAAACATCACAAATGCATATTCCTTTTGACAAAACAAAGCCTAATTTAGATCCCTAATGAAAAAAATATTCCTTTCAGTGTATCATTGCAGGAGTGGTTCATATTTTCTGTACTTTTTTCCCCACTGTGAATTAAGTTTACAAATTTTACTTTCGACTTAGGAGCACCGATTTAGTGAGACCAATTAAGCAGCTGTAAAATCAACCTGTTAAGTATTTCCTGCATGTACAAAGAAGTAAGATACAAAGGACAATGTTTGGGGTAGGTATTTTCTTGAGTTTGTTTTAGAACAAAAATTTTATCTGTAGTGCAAAGTCTAGATATAAAACCACAGCATGCGTTTAAAGAACCCTGACAAAAATACAAGCTCTTTTTTTCCTTGTGTACGATTTCATTCGAATCACGCACACAAATTTTGAATTGTATCTCTATCTCTGTCCAACTATCTATCGATCGGTTGATCGATTCATCTACCTTTCTATCCATCTATCTACCTGCCTACCTGCCTATCTATCCATCTATCTATCTATCTATCTATCTATCTATCTATCTATTTATCTATCTTTCTATCTATCTATTAATCTAACTAGAGATGAATTGCAAGCAGCTGTCTTGTTATCTAATAATCTCTTATCATCTAGTTAAGTGTCTCTAGTTGACAGAATGGTAGTATCTTAATATTGGATTTAATTTGATCCAGCACATGGAGTTTAACAAAACATTTCCTGTCTTTCGTTTGAACGTTAGTAAAAGTGGTAAAAGGAAAGGTGACATCAACCAAGTTCAAATTGCAGTTTTAACAAAGGTTCTTATGTTGATCTACATTTTAAATTATATCATAATTCGAAAAGTTGTTTATTGAGGGTCAGATATACTATCCAGACCAGTGCAAAGTTACCATGTTCATGAATACTTTCTTTTACTCTTTCTCTCTTTGTTTGATCTATCCTTTAATCTCCTTTTTTATTGACTAAATCATCAGCTCTTAGCATAAAAAGGTGAGCAATATAGAACATTGAGAAACTTGATGACAAAAGAAAGTACGGCCCCGAGATTAAAATAATTACTCTAGTCTATTAAGCACTCACTTGATTCCCTAAGACAGGTTGTCACGTGGGGTTCACCCTGCTCTTGTGAATGTTTTAATAAACGCCTTTAGGTATTTGTAGCAGCACAAGTCATGTTCCTTGAGGTATAGAGAAAATACAAAGGGAATATAAAGGGTGTAGGAGAAAATAAAAAAACACTATTGCTTGAATGGATTAAAATTGTTAAATGGAGTTGATCTTTTCACCAACTTTACTCCCTGTCATAGGTTATTGCTTCATTGCTTTACTATTACATACAAAAGTTACTTCTTCTTCTCTGATTGTCTTTTCGGGACGTAAATCCCTAAGTTTAGTTGTCTCTTGGCTCATTTTCTTTACAATTGATGGTAGATAGCAAACAATCTCTCTTAAGGTAAGCTTGGATAACATTGTTTTCAGCATACTGCAAACAGAAGAGACGGTCTGCTAAGTAACAGTGAAAGGACTGGAATGACCTGATATGGCACTTTTAAAGCGCACAATAGTTCAGCTTATTAGTGGAACAACACATTCCAAGAATTCTTTTCTTTAAATCATCATTAACATCTGTGATCAGGTCCGAGGAGTTTAACAAGCATACATGAAATAAAATGCCTCTGAACAACCTTTTCTCCACAAGATAGTTAAATAGGACATTACAGCTTTATAAAAGTTTTCTTTTAATCTTTAGGATAGAAAAGAATCAATTAAACATGTTGTTATACTTACCTTTAATATTTGAAGCTTCTACATACGAAAGACTGTTATTACAAAATTAATAATCTAACTTATATTTTATTTATATTTTTTGATATTCAAACCAAAATGTAGAAAATTATTAGGAAAGCATTTCTTGTGCTCTTAACAGTACCAAAACTGAAACTGAGTATAAGTTTCTCCCTTTATATTAAAAATATTAGCCCTGGCTATTTGGTCAATAATATCCCTTAGTTTCACAATATCTTCTCAAAAAGATATAATTTAACTTTGTTAAATATTGAACGTATTTCTTGTCACCTTAGTCTCCATTCCCCCCCCCCAAAAAAAAAACAAACAACCCAACAAAAAACACAAAAACACAGAGCTTTTGGAATAAAAAACGATTAGAGATTCCTTGCTGATTAAAAGGCAAGCATAAGCAACAAAACCAACAGAAAACACATGCCTTGTTGTCAAAATTGATTTTGTTGAAAGCTGATATTTAGCAAAACTATAGCATCTCCTCGTTAATAATTCTTGTTTCTGTTTTTTTTGTGCTCTTAGCTAATACTCTTTCATTATTGTCATTTATATATCGGAGAATATTTTTCCATCTCGTACAAGAAATCTTTTAAATTATGAGCGCTACATAACAAAGTACTATTTGCTAGGTGTACAAACATTGATGCTGTTAGAGGCTAGGGCATGAGATATGTAGGGTAATACAGAATGAATATACAAGAAGCTTACCTAAAAACATCCTCTACATATATAAATATAGTGTTCTGTTATGGTACTTGTTAGAAATTATCTGATAAGACAGCAGAAGTCTGGAAACATAGATTTAAAAAATCTGCTTTAGTAACAGATGAAAAGCTTGTGTTCACGTGCTATTTAAAAGTAATTATTTTTTACAGAAGGACCAAAAATAGCCTTGAAAACAGTTAGTATTTGCAAAAGGAAATTTTTTTGGTTTTGGTTTTTTACTGAATGCAGTCGCCATCATCTTAGTGAGTTATTTGCTGTTTACTTTAAGAAATATTTTTTCTTGCTGATGCTTATTTTGAAGCATAATTTTGCTATTTGATTATGAGACTTAAAATGGGTCAGAGTTATTTTTTATTACAAATACAGATGTCTATATACAATTGAAACTAGATAGTATAAACTGATAGGTCAAGTTCACCCAGCATCTCAACAATAATTAAATAATTTATTCAATATTACACTGTCTTAACATAGTAACACTGATACATTATTGCTTTTTTTCTTGCTACAATTCCATAGCATACAAATGACAGCACATTTTGACGTCTGTTTGTTTTAGTGTCCTTAAATAATAGGAAAAAGGCTTTGTATATATAAATTCTAATACTTAGTAAATTAATCTATCTTTTTCAAGAAGTAATAATCTGTGTCATACTATGTTGGTTGTATATTTACAAAATAAGATACCACTGGTACCACCTTTACCTCTTCAGCCGTACATACTGACCTCATGTGGCTGAGATTCCCAAAGTATTCACTGTTTAGTCTAAGTAAATAAAAGTTCTTTCAAAGCATTTGGGTTCTTCCTGAAGCAGTACTAATTTCTATTGTTACTTGTGCTTATCTCAGTGATTAGACAACAAATCATGTTGTAGTAAAGTTTGTAAGCAAATACCAAACTATGACCAACCTAATTTTCTTTTACTCTTGTACTTTTCTGTTCTCTAAAAAGCTAGATTTTCTACCTTCATGTATCCAGACTAGACTATTTGTTTAGAAATTAGCATAGGGTATGTTGGGCAGTTTTCATATTGCAACAGTACGTTAGTATCTTTATCTTGTTACACAAATACAGAATATCTCAAATATCTCAATAAGCCCTATGCTTTGTGTGCAAATGTAAGGGTTTTATTTTTAGGAATAAAAAAGTATCCCTAGATATAACCTTGCACTCTAAAGTTTTGTTTTTGTGCTGGTTAATATTACCGTAATGCCATTTAAATATTAATATCAAGACGGATAGACATTTTTTCTTCCTTCATTTTTTGTTACAACAGACATACCATTCCTGTATTATATTTGTGCTCTGCTTGAAGCCAATACAGAGCTAACATCCTGTAAGATTGCCTGCATACCATTTTTGAGGCAAGGTCAATCTGTATTGTCTTGATTTCCCTCTTGAAGCTGAAATAATAGGTCAATCATTAATATGGGTTCATGTTTTTTGTTAATCGAGTATATACAATACTATAATATATACAAAACTATACGTGCTACCTATGTTGAGATTTTTTCTGCCAGAAGTCCAATGTTGTGTACACGTTTAAAACCTTTAAGAAAGAAAATTGACAAACATTGCAAGACAGCTTAAAAGAACATTATCTCTTTACCTGGGACTAACACAAGTCTTATAATTGAATGGGTTGTTGCTGTTGTAGTTGTTCTTGGAAAATTAGTGACGACAAAGTTAAAACTATTGACCAAACAACGCATCCTAACAAGATAAAACTTTACAAGAAAAATAAAATTGTAAAGGAAAATTGTAAAGATATTATTACAAACTTGATGCCATAATTACCCTAATTAAATAGTAATCAAGCAATTACTACACCTATGTTGAGATTTCTTTAAGCAAGAAGCCCAATTTTGTATACACTTTTAAAAATGTTTAGAAACAAAACTGAGAAACTACTGTTATGCTGAATTACCATCCTCTTTTATATCGAAAAAATGTATTCAATCAGAGAAAATTTAACCCTTTTAGCAGGTGTTCTAAATATAAGACTCGACACTATCATTAACAACTATTTATTCTTGATGTTATTTAGTTATTTCGCAGGCAGAAAGATAAAGGAAAAGGTCATCCCAATTCTTTTGGCATTCAGTAAAATAAGAATACAGTTTCTACTTTCCATTTTCTAACATTCATATTTTTATATTTTTATCTATTGGTATTTACTGTGTAAAGTATGTAACAAGCGACAGTTCTGTCATGTGTACCATGCTAATGTTGTAAATGTTTGTATTTAACTAATATCCGCCAAATCCACATTAAATTTACTGAATCAAGCTGCATTTTCATTGGTTCCTTCTTCATATATTATTGAAGTGCCCCTTATCTTAACAAAACATTTCACTTGTGACCTTACTTTGAAATAAAATATCCAGACCGGTCTTCCTGATACACCAAGATTGTAAAACTTTGTTTTCTCTTACAGTTGTAATTCAAAATAATACAAGATTTTCGAAATTAAACCTTAAACCTATTAACACATAAATAGGGAAATTGACCTGTCCATTAATTGAAGGCTCTAAAAGAAATTTGAATTTACGGGGTTTTTAAAAAAAATATATTCTAAATGATTGCATGTGGGTTTTTTTTCTCATTTGTGAGCACTTTTGGTGCACAAAAGTAATTAACAACTTTGAGCGTAAATTGGAATGAATTTTTGTATTCAATATTTTAATACATTGCAAGATAGCTTTAAAGAACATTATCTCTTGACCTGGGACTCACACGAGTCTTAGAATTGAAAAAGTTCTTGAAAAAAAATTAGTGTAGAAAAAGTTAAAATTATTGACCAAACAACGCATCCTAGCAACAAAAACCTTTGCAAGAAAAATAAGGAAAATTGTAAAGATATTATTACAGACTTGATGCCATAATTACCCTAATTAAATAGTAATTAAGCATATTTTCAAGTCAAACTTTCACAATAACAAGAAAAATTGTTTGAAAAATCCCAAATTGGCTCAGTGTTTGAAACCGAATCATCATGCCAGAACCGAAGTTCGAGGCTTGTCTTGTACGGAAATTTTTTCTATTTTTTTTCAGTTCTATTGTCCAGCTTGTGAGCGACAACATAGGTCGAGGGGAACCAGGTATCTGACACTTTTCAAAACGATTGGGGCAAAAATATCACTGATAGAATGCATCTTGCCAATACAGTAAATCTTTCTTTGATACCACATACTTTTCTCAACAAATAACAACAACCCCATTCGACAGTTTCTTTTTTTAGATTAATTAATTGCCGAAGGTCTTTAGAAGTTGTTTATCTTGGCTGTGCAATAGGGAGGTCAAATTCTCATTATTTGGCATAGCCATGAAATATTTTCTTTAAACAGGATGTTTTAATGCTCAACACTTAAGTAACTCGGTGCAAGGATTATTAAGAGGCACGTTTACATTCTTTAAAACTACTTTACAGAACAGAGTTTAAGGAAACACATTGAAGAGAAAGCAATACAACTGAATTTGATATTGTTTCCTGGTGGGAGCAAATCAAGCATATGAGATTTTTACAATTTAGAATTAGTATTTTGTTAGTTTAGGAAGAACTGACGGTTATCAGTTAATTTGTAATCATGACATACGCTGCAATTGATAAGTGGATTATACTCTTTACATGTTTATGTAACATAGTCAGTTGTAGACTATGAGAATCAACAGGTGTGAGAACGTATTAATCTCTGCAGCTGCTTTTAAATTTGGAAGCGCTTCATTGTGGCTTGCCTTTTCCTCAGGTAACATTTTATTTTATATGTGAAATGCAATATCGCATTACAGCAACAACGTTTTCTCGGAAAGCATTTGACTAAAAAGAAAAACTGTCCCCAGTTGGCTTGTAATAATTGTAGTTGACAAAAGGCTTTGTGATTTAATTTATCAAAAAGAAAAAAACCTTCATGTCCCCATTGATGAAAGCACAAAAAACCCGTCATTGCAAGAAATCTACCATCTTTGTAACAAAATTTTATAGCATAGAGGACATTGCTTTTGTGGTCTAATATAGAAAAAGTTAAGTGATAAGATAGAAAACTTATCTGAATAATAAAGTATTGTAATTAATCCGTCTAACAGAAGAGAATTTAGGATTTAGGATTTAAAGTTCTATGTAGGACAGCTGAACGTTGAAATGAACATAAGTTGGTTTGTAATAATTATAGTTGAGAAAAATGTGTTTAGGAGGTGAAAACAACACGTAGTAACTGAAAGGCTTTATGCTTTAATTTATGAAATATGAAAAAACCTTCATGTCCCCATTGATGAAAGCACAAAAAACCCGTCATTGCAAGAAATCTACCATCTTTGTAACAAAATTCTATAGCATAGAGGACATTGCTTTTGTGGTCTAATATAGAAAAAGTTAAGTTATAAGATAGAAAACTTATATGAATACTATAGTATTATAATTAATCCGTCTAACAGAAGAGAATTTAGGATTTAGGATTTAAAGTTCTATGTAGGACAGCTGAACGTTGAAATGAACATAAGTTGGTTTGTAATAATTATAGTTGAGAAAAATGTGTTTAGGTGGTGAAAACAACACGTAGTAACTGAAAGGCTTTATGCTTTAATTTATGAAATATGAAAAAACCTTCATGTCCCCATTGATGAAAGCACAAAAAACCCGTCATTGCAAGAAATCTACCATCTTTGTAACAAAATTCTATAGCATAGAGGATATTGCTTTTGTGGTCTAATATAGAAAAAGTTAAGTTATAAGATAGAAAACTTATATGAATACTATAGTATTATAATTAATCCGTCTAACAGAAGAGAATTTAGGATTTAGGATTTAAAGTTCTATGTAGGACAGCTGAACGTTGAAATGAACATAAGTTGGTTTGTAATAATTATAGTTGAGAAAAATGTGTTTAGGTGGTGAAAACAACACGTAGTAACTGAAAGGCTTTATGCTTTAATTTATGAAATATGAAAAAACCTTCATGTCCCCATTGATGAAAGCACAAAAAACCCGTCATTGCAAGAAATCTACCATCTTTGTAACAAAATTCTATAGCATAGAGGATATTGCTTTTGTGGTCTAATATAGAAAAAGTTAAGTTATAAGATAGAAAACTTATATGAATACTATAGTATTATAATTAATCCATCCAATAGAAGGGAATTTAGGATTTAGGATTTAAAATTCTATGTAGGACAGCTAAACGTTGAAACGATGATAAAAACATAGTAATGCAGAAGTTGATGTTTGTGAACAGGGTAATGAAGTTCTGGTGGTTGATGAAGATATGTTTAAGTCACATAAAGAAAGCTTTCATGTTGTTCCAATCATGCTTCATCATATATTGCATATTGGAGGATTGGCGCTGATTTAATTGTCGCTATCCAGTAATAACGTTTCCTTTATGAACAAGCCTACAATTTGCTTTTATTCCTTTAATAAAGGACAACTAACATTAAGTCACGGAAATAAACGGCGTGTTACAATTTCATTATACGTAATGCCATGATTTTATTTGTCCTCTGTTATGTCATTCTATCACCATTTGCAGTTTGATTCCTATTTACAGTGTCCTTATCCAGTTCACAATTACCCATAATTTCTTTTTGTGGTTTTATGATGGCTTTAACCTACAGAATGTCTATTTCTGGGCCTATTTTACAGGATATACCCGTGGATCCACCCTGTCTGGAGTCTATTTAATAGGAAGAATAACGTGAGGTAAGAGGATGCCCACTTTGTTTGTTTGCTGCTTCGAACTTTAAACTCACTACAGTTAGTATGCCACTATTTTCCTATCTGGATGCTGATACCATTAATTTTCATCGGCTCACATTGTAAAGTAAGTGTAGTTCCAGTGTTCAGATTGTTAGTATTGACTAATAAAAACTTAGATTTACATTTTAACCCCATTTCATATAAAACACCTTTTCCTAATGTAAGTCATGGATTTTACAATCAGCAGAAATAACACCCTATCTTATTTTCAAGTACATGTACTATATTGTCATCTATTTGACATACTTATGGTGTTCCTCCACCATTCAAAGTTTTGTTTCGAGTTCAAGCAAGATCCTAAATTTTCGTTCAGGTAATAGTATTTTCTAAAACAATCATGTTATTTGTTTTTGGTGACAGAGAAGTTAATATGATGCTGGGTGAATCACACTTTAAGAAATGTAATAGCAGAAATGAGTCAAGATGTCTCTTTGTTTTTTTCAACAATTATTGATATCTAGTTTTAGAAGTAGCATTTTCTTACCTGTGAAAAATTACGATGGAACAATACACAAAGGGGAAGAAAATCGAATGTGCATTTTCAACAGAGTATTTGATTTTGACTGCAGAAAATATAAAAACAAAAATACCATACAGGCAAGATAAAAACAAAAGAAGAAGTTCCTTTTACAAAAGCAGCAGCCACTGCTTGTGCATTTTGTTTGAGCGAAGGATTTTATCTGCGTACATAAGTCACATTTTTACTGTTTTTTTCTTTTCGAAATCGTTCTTTACCTTTCTCTGCGTTTTTGCTGAGAAGCTCTTTACAGGGATAGACAAGGAAAAGTTTACGCAACAGCATTGATGTCTCCGACGAGGGTCTTAAGAGCAAATGGATTAAGATAAGATAAATGAGAACAGATAAGAAAGTTCTTTTTTGGATCTCATACGAGAGGCAGTGTGCTCAAAAAATTCCTCCCAAAAGGAGACATACAAGAGATTTACTATACTCCTAAAGTGTCTAAAACACATAAATAACTTTAAGCATGATCTTTGTAGTGAGGTCTAAAACAAGGTACGAATGCATGGTTGAGGTACTGGAAAATTGGATGGCAGAGAGGCACAGAAAAGAAACAACATCAAATTGACAAATCCTTGCAGATAAAATTAAGTCGTTTAAAACTGCGCTTTCAGTACTAAACCTGCAGGTTAAGATCCTGACTGCCTTGGGATTGATTGAAACAGCTAAAACAACTGTATTGGTTTCTTAATGATTCCAAAGATATGGGGAAGAATATGCAGTACTATAAAAGAGATTATCTTGGAGAGGAATTCCTCAAGGATAAGCGATACTGTGAGAAGAAGAAGGGCATTGCAGGCGGCAAAACTGAAGTAAGCAAGAGATCCTTGAATAGATACACCAACAAACTTTTATAAAGCAAATTCATATCAGTTTTTTATCAATTAAGCGTCAATTTACCATACACAAGACCATTCGTATTGATATTTGCACGCATGGTGCGAAGAAGCTGGGAAGGAGACACCAGAGAGTATTCTAAACAACGTTATTCTGTTATTAGACCATGATATAATCTGGGTATTGAAATATTGAAGGATATTGTTTTGGCAAAATGCTCAAATTTATGGAAACTTAGGATTTCACAGCATTCTTGATTAATATCAGGCAAAAGCAATGCCGTTATTTCTAGAAACAATTTTCTTACACTTTTGAAACTAATTACATGTTTTCATTTACAAATTTTGTATCCACAGCTCTATAACCTTTACAAAGTCTTCCTGACTTTACCCATTGGCTCAACAAAGTGAGAACAGGTCTCTTTTAAGATAGATAAAATTTATTTAGCTTGAAATTTTGTCTTTGCTTTTCAAGGTAAAAAGGTAAAGATCAAGGTCGTCAAGTTTCGTCAAAGCTATTATTAGACACTACAAATGATCTTTTTTTACAAATGATGCAAATAGGCATGAACATATTGTTATCATATCATTATTAACATATTACATTATCATCTATGGAATAAAAAAATTTTCTCTTGCTTAACTAAATATTACGTATTTTTCTCAAAGAATATTTTAATGCGTTCAGATTCCATTTAAATGTATGAATATTATCTAAGCTGATTTTTTTGCACTGTTTTGTTGAAAACCAAGAAAAAAGTACAGTGGAACACCGGTTGGTGACCACTTCACTGACGCGACAACCCCGCCAACACGACCACTTTTTCAAAGTCCTGATTTTTCCACTTATTAAACTTTGTAAAATGTCTTCATTAACGCGGCCACCCCGGTTCCCAGACTGCGACCAGCAAATAATTGGTCCCAATCGCATATTCCAAACCCCTAACACGACCACGGCAGGGCAATTAGCGGCTTGAGTGACCACACTACTTAATTAGGCCTATGACTAACGGCAGTAAACAGTGATCTGCGGTTGAAACCAAAAAAAAATGTATCCTTCCTCAAGCCTGTTGATGACCTTCAGAGGAAAAAGTTTTGAAATACAATTTCAATGGGCACCCTGGCCCTTATCCATATTTTCAAATTGTTTCGACTTTGTGGTCGCCATTTTAAAATGCTGTTGCTATAAGCGACCAATTAGCTCTCGCGTACGCGGCACGCGGTAAATTTAAATCTCCGAACAGGTCTCAATTTACTTTGACAATTAAGGCTTGGATAAAAACAAAGAATTCGTTTGCAGCCGGCATTTTTTTAATTACTCATACATTACGAAACGTGTGATGCGGAACTTGAGACTTGTAGCATGGACTCTGATGGATTAGTCGATTCTATTCTCGAGGAGTACCAGGTCTCGAAATCTAGCCAAACGGGCTCCGATTCTACTCCGCCTGAAGATACGTCGGAGGATACTGAGACAAATTCGAAAATCACGCATATTCGAATTGCATTGGAGGCTGTCGAGAATCTGAAAATGTTTGTGCTAAACAAAGACCCTACCCATCTGCTAAGCTCCGTGTATGCTCTGCAGAATGGACTGTGTGAACTTTCAATGCCGCGGTGCAGGCAAACTTTCATATTGAAGTTTAAAAGTGAAATTCTAGCTGTGGACTTTAATTCAATCTTGCCCACATTGTGTTAGCTCAGGTTTGGATCAGAGGACTTTAATTTGTGAACTTTTATGAACATCTATGGACTATTATCTTTATTATCATGTGTCATGTCGTGCTATTAGCTTGTGAAATTATTAATAGACTTTCTCCATGGGTATCATTTTCTTAACAATTTGATGTCAGTGGGCTATTGAAGACTTTACAGAAATGTGCTGCATATTGTGATCACGCATTCATTGATCTGGTAATCATAATTAAGATTTAATTTAGACATGTTTCTGATTGGTGTTCACCTAGTACAAACAAGCTATAAACAAATCGGGTGTGTTTTTATTTCATTGTCTTGAAAGATGAGCGAATGCTTGTAAAAATCTGAACCATATTGAGTGTAAATTTTATAACAATTTTATTAAAATGTTATGTTTATTACAGTTAAGAGAGTATGATGGAGAAAATTGTTTTATTTTTTATTTCAAAGTCGGTTTAATAAACAGTTTATGGAGAAATTGCTACCAAAACAAATGCACAAGTAATTTCTATTAAAATGGTCGTTGGATTCGGACTTCTCTCACGTGCTGCCCTCATCCGACAGTGAGATTGGGATCGGTTATGAGAGAAATATAGGAGGATGGACCACGGCAAACGTGGAGCCGGTACATGTCAAACTTTATCGATGATGACATCATCAACTGTGAATCATATCTATCCATGTACCCGGATCGGGATACCTGCTAATGCAATCTAATGCTTTGTACGTCTTCTGCCTCCCTCTGAAAGTTGAATTAAAATCAGAATTAATGTTTCAAATTGCATTTCGCAGCAAGTTACCAGTTTTATTGCAACACATGGAAGACCTATCCCTACCCCATGGTCAAACTTAGTGGATGTTTTCTGAACCGTGCACGACGATCACGTTCCGATTCAGTTTTCACGGAGGTCGGGTCGGCGCGACCACCTCGCTAACACGACCAGCTGTGGCTGGTCCCGTCGGTAGGAAATTAAATCCTTGATGCCTATTTGGTTAATCAAATCCTTTTTTCTGCTTTTAACAATGGGCAATTAAAGCTAGTGAAAAACAATTTTCATCAACAATATCATACACTTTTTACATCATGCAAAACACTTGTTACATCATACGAGACACTTGTTACATCATACGAGACACTTGTCACATCATACCAGACACCTGTTACATCATACCAGATACTTGTTACATCATACTAGATACTTGTTACATCATACCAGATACTTGTTACATCATACCAGACACTTGTTACATCATACCAGACACTTGTTACATCATGCCAGACACTTGTTACATCATGCCAGACACTACTGTTGCTTGAAATTAAATCTTTGTAATGTTGTACAAAATTAAAGCTTCCTTTGATCTTTTGAACAAATGTTCAAGCTTTTTAAGCAATAGACGATTATTGAAAATCAACAAAGTGAAAGTTATAAGAAGCTTTAGACACCAAACAATCTTGCATGGTGTAAGCACCGATCTCAAGATTCAGTAACAGTATAGCGAAAGAAACAGATAACCTTGGGGTTTGATTGCTTACTATGATCTGCAAGTTGAATTAAGAAAGTAGCACTGTCATATTTAGTATTACCTTATTTCCTTAAGGTATAGTAAAGGTGTTTATTTATATCAGATTGTGCATGATTGAAAAATTATTGAAATGATGGGGTTTCAACAAAATTTGAAGTGGGGTAAAGTATATCAAAGGAAAAATAACCCTGGCTCTAAGCCATCCATGTTACCCTTCAAAATTTTTTCAAAATGAAGTAATAGATATCTTGACAAAGCCTAATGCTGGTGATAAAAATAATGTCAGAAATTAAATTTGCATTGCTAGTCGTTTTCTATAAAGGGACTATAGATTTCTTTCTAGCTCGCAGAAGAAATATTGAAAAAAAAAGTTGCTTAATAAAAAATAATACAAAAAATAATCGAGAAAGTGGAGCTTGACACCTGAAAATTCACTTAGAGTATAAAAAATAATGAGACAAGGTCAAAAGCTGTTCAGTTTACAGAAATATATGCTAAAAATTGATTATCACAAGTTGGCTTTTCTGCTTTAATCAATGTGAAATCATAATGAAAGAAGCCTCTGGAAAGCAATAAATATTTAATTACATTTCCTCTATAACATTGTGATTAAGAGTAGAAAAAGAAATTTTTCCATTGCTCTCTACTGTAAATAATCTAAAAGAATGTTTACATTTTGTATGAAACTGTTATTTCATCACATTCGCCACAGACAATTTTAGCACATTCGTGCAAGAATCAATAATAGAGTGGTATTACTGTCTTAAACGTCCACGTTATATCTTGTACCTATGTTATTTAAGCTTCATTGGATTTATATGCTTAATAATTTCAAGGGAGTAGCCCATGTTGGGATACGACATAAAAAGAGAGGAAGCAACTGCAAGGAAAGGCAAAAAGTGAAAATTGAGTGTCTTAAGTTATGCTAAACTGGAAAATACATTTGATAATCCTAGACGTTGGTTACATATTCTAAGAGCAGCTTGTTTACGAAAATATATTAACAAGCGCAAGGAGTTATGTTGAATAGTTTGCACTTGCACCAGGAACCCAAATTTTCTAGCCCCTTAATATTAGTGGTGAGATTAGTATTAACCAGATTTGACTATGTTGTCTTATAAAGCATTGCAAAGAAAAACGAAAGGGTGTCCATTCTACTGATCCATCTGCTCAAAAGTTATTACAGTGCTTTTCTTTGCAGTCTGGTTTGGTTGAAATGGAGCCTTAAGATCAATTTAGCGGTCAAAAACAAGCATAAATTATCATCTTTAAAACTCTTTTTATACACTTCAGTCTTAGCAAGTGGAGTTATGCTAAGGCGAAGGAAGAATATTTAGATGGAAACAACTGGCAAGGTTGTATAGATTCAACTAAAGTAAATATTTGTTATGCGTGTAGAAAACAAGCTTTCATCAAGTTACCCAATCATTGGATAGAGTATAACAACCTCTACACAGAGTTCATATAACCTTTTATAATGCCATATACGTTGCAGGTTCATAACGTTTTACAGTAAAAGAGAATTACTTTGTATTAAAGAAGTGGGGAAACTTATTCGTCAAGGCCCTCATGTATGAATTCTACTGAAAGGCAAATATACAAAACGGTTTTTTTAGAGTATGTGAAGAGATCCTTTATGTGGTTGTAATTTGTACAGTATTGGCCAAAGTGTGACAGCTAGATTTTTGATTATCTGAATTCTATTTCTTGTAAATAGTTTTCTTTTAAATCTGGGACAGGGTATGTTGTGTTTGTGTCTCAGCTGTCTGTAGCTATAACAGGTACATATGTTCTTTTCTTTGCCTCTTCTGTTAGGACAAATCTTATCCCTTCATTGTTACTTGCTATAGGAAAACTCTTGTTTCCTTTCACTTAAATTACAAATGAAAGCAGATTATTTTATGTTACTACGCACTTTTTCACAGTAATGGCTATCACTGGCCTTTGCTTGCAATTTTTGTACCTTATTTCTTCCTATTTTTTCCTTACCAATACATTAGTTATTTTCCTCATTGTTATCTTCTGCACTCTTTTCATTAATTTCTTACCCTCTAGCCAACGTTGCACTTCTGACTCTCATTTTTAGGATAGTTATTCTTTTGGTTTAACAGCGTTAATATGTGGAAGCATATTCTAACTTACCTTTTAAGTACTCAACGTGATCCCCTTCAAAATTTGAGCAACCACAGTAGCTTATTTTCTTTTTTCATTCGTATGAAACTTTGTAAAAGAATTCTGTGGTATCCAGTAGGACTCTCTGCTCTATCCAATTTTAAAGATTCCTCGAAACATTGGTTTAATGCATTAGGAAGCATTAAAAGAGCTATGTAATTACATAGTCCAACTTTTAGTATTCTGATCGGATCATTAGTTTTAGTCTAATTTAGTAAGTTCCTGGACAATTTGTATTGGTAATTTTTTATTTTAGAATATTAGAGATAAAAAGAATTGGTTATTCTCTGATTTGGAAATAAGCTGGTGTCAAAGGTTGATCTAGAGACAAAAAGAAATAATATGTTTTGTTGGAATGATATAAACAACATTGACAAGAAACTTTCTGTTATAGAAAGATCTTTAAACTAAAAAAATGTAAGTAATACATATCTCCTAGGGGTGGTTATTTAGCATACTTTCTGCTGAAAAGTGTGCTTTTTCAAATTGAAATCACAAGTGTTGTTTATTATTGTTAGAGGTCGCCTTATTTATCGGACTTTAAGTTGGGACGATTGAAACTATTTACCGATTTTCTAGGTTGTTATAAACTGTTTTTTCAATAAAAAGTATGTAAGGTACTATTAGGTAATGAAGTTAAAATAAATACTCTTTTTCATAATTGTGTTCCACTGTTCTTTAAATTGTCGTGATTCATATTTACATGCAAGAAAAGTTAGGATGGTATTTACTGCGTAATAAAAGGATAGTATTTAACTTTAATTAGATGCTCAAATTTTCTCAAAAAAATCTCATTAGAGCTTTATCTTGAGCTTGAGGGTTAACACTGCGAGTAGTTTTTCTAGAACCCCTGTTTGAAAAACTACACATCGTAAAACATCAAGATAATCCTTCGTCTAAATGTTGATAATCACTTAACTATCTGTTAAAATTCATATATTCATATATATATATATATATACATATTTATACATATATACATATATATACATATATAAATATATATATATNCAAGATAATCCTTCGTCTAAATGTTGATAATCACTTAACTATCTGTTAAAATTCATATATTCATATATATATATATATATATATATATACATATTTATACATATATACATATATATACATATATAAATATATATATATATACATATTTATACATATATACATATATATACATATATAAATATATATATATATACATATATATACATATATAGATATATATATATATTAGGTAGTTATTTATTTAGTGCGTAAATACTGGACTATATTTCCGGGTTATTTTTAGGCTGTGTCGTCTAAGTTTTACGGGTTTTTTATATCAAATAGAAGCTTAATGTATATATTATATATACTATATTTCTATATTTCTTAGCTACCAAGTTTATATTTTTGTATATATATATGTATATATACAGATATATAGATATATGTATACATCTATACATATTTATACAGATATATATATATATATATATATATATATGACAAAAAAAACATTTTGAAAACATTTTAGCAAGAACATTTCCTTGAAACAAAATAATTTTTAAATAACCTGTAAGGAAAAAAAATTACAAACAAAACAGAAAACAACACACAAGAGGTTAGTATTTAATAGATCAGAGCATTCAAAATTATGCCAATAAATGGTTTTAGTTATTTCAATGTTCTGTTACAATATACACATTATTAAAAGTTGTCCTCTTTGTATTACACAATATCCGCAAAGGTTGTATGAAAAACTGACAGCAAATCAATAGGGATGTTTTTCTCCGCAATAACAAAATCTTAATCTTATATAGTGATTTGTAATCAAAATCCAGCATATAGAGCAAATGGCAGTTTTTGCATATCAGAAATTCTTTGGTGCATTTTCTAACCAAACATAACTTGTGGTAACAATTGATTTTTAACAAAAAAAAGCTGTAACATTTTTAAGGAATTTAGTTGATAGGTCTTTGTCACAAAACTGGCAATTTGTACAAAAAACGAAAGACATAATAGCTTTTTAGTTGAAATTTCAAAAATTTATTAACCATTAATGATCAAGTTATCCTCAATTGGATAAATTGGGTTGTTAAAATTGATAACGTGTTGACTAGAATAAATTTCTTGACAAAAGAATACATTTTTTCCAAGGAGATAATATTTATTGGATTTCTTATTCAAAGAAATTTTCATTTTTCTTATCAAGAATAATTTTCTTTAAACCTAACAAAGCACAAGCACAAAAGAAAAGCATTTTGTGACTAAAAAAAGCCACTGCAAACCTTTGTCCCAGGTTATTTTAATATTATTGAAGTATATAATTTATCCTCCATCTGATGGGCTCTTTTTGCTGGGATTTAGTTTATGATTTTTCTAGATTTAGGCACTCAAAAAGATCTCTACACACAAATATTAAAAAAGGAGGTTCCAACATTTTCTGACCTGTCAGTAGAGATGTTGACAGTTATTAGTTTTCCTGTTATCTTTAAGCAAATATTCTTGGTTTAAGGCTATGTGTTATGTTATACCTACCTCCATCCGCTGTTTTATTAAAAAAGTATGTTGTTTACAAATCCTTAAACCTTGACCTGATGATAGTAAACAGATATCATTGATTGCTATGGAGGATCAAATCATCCCAAGTTCATGTCTAACGGTTTAGACAAATGTGTGTATGTGTGTGTGTGTGTTTGTGTGTGTGTGTAGTGTTGTTCTGTGTAATCAGCTTGTTGTTGTTTTCAAAATAGGATTCTCATTTTATAGTTTTAATGTATTTTCTAGTTGTATGAACAAAGAAGTCATGCAATCATATTTTATTCCGATTAATTATAATTTACATGATATTAGGCAAGTCTATAAAAGTAACATAATTATGTTATCAAAGCAAGCTCACTTCACCAAATTATACCGGTGCTAAGAAGTTGTATGAATGAATCTAAATATAGTCCACATGTTCCACAACATATTTGTAATCAATAATTATATATATATATATATATATATATATATATATATATATATATATACCTAGGAATTTACGACCCTCCTGCTAATACTTTTTCCTCAGTGTTCATCAAGTATTAGTAGGAGGATAGCTGTCCTGCTGGCTCGCTCGCAGGGCCTGCTACTGGGGCTGGAGTTACAGTTACCTGTGGTGGGGTAGGCTTCAGGTGAGTTATGAATGTGGCCAGATTGGTTGTCAAAATTAAGTCTAAGTTAAAACTTAGTATTGCAGTATCTGACCCACCTCCTCACACAATTCAACCAATATTATCTTTTTCTAAATTTTCAACAACACTCTTTTGGGATTGTGATACTGCTCTCAACCAGCAAGTGGTGTAAAACCCCACTTCAAATCTGATCCTCCTCCACAAATTGATGTTGGAAATGTGATACTTGTGCTGTCTGTACTGAAGTTCCAAGGAAAACACTTTTAGGTCCAGTGGATTGTAAATGTAAAGTGTGGTCAAGAAAATCTACTTTTGAATTATGTACACGTAAAAACATATTGTCAGAAGAGGGATTTGAACCCAAGCCCACATTTGTGGACCAGAAACCTGTTGTCAAAGGAAGGTCTAAGAACTTTGAGTGTAGTGCCTTAGACCTTCCGGCCACCCTGACACACTTATAATATGAGAGATTATTACTCAAATAACAAGGTTTTGTTTCATAAGCAACATGTAATTACTTAATTATTCATTAGTTAATTGAGATGCCAAGGCATGTAATAATACAAAAGTTGCGCATTTTGTCAATACATATCCACAGCAAGTTTTGTTTCGATAGCTCTAAAACCCAAGCCGTGCACCAAAAAATTCGGCTGAATGAACACCAACCACTTGGCACAGGATAGAACATAGATTTTGGAGAGAAAACTGCTCCAGAATATAGGCCTGCTAGTTTGCTTCGCTCCCCAGCAGGACAAATTAATATATACTTAATGAATTCTTCTTTTTCTTTTTGCTTTCAAAGCCTTGTCAGAAAAATAAGAGCGTATGAAGAATCTTGTCAAAAACAAACATTTCAAAGGTCTCAGAAAATATAGCATTGCATAGCTTTGCATGGCGCCAATATATACATATATATATAAAGAGAAAGAAATTTATATTCTTATAGAAATTTATTTCAAATTAGACATTGTATTCTTAAAATGTTAATTTTGAATATTTCAAATCAGTAAAACTAGAAGCAATGCTTGATATGTTTACTGCTACAAGACCTACTGATATCTATTTTTGGTGAATCTTACACATGTTCGTCAAACGAATATTTTTCTTCGAGCTCAACATTCAGATAGATATTCGTAAGAAGGACCTCCTGGCTGACTCTTTGCTTATATGGTAAAACAATATGTGCTGATTTTTAATACCAAGTTTGTTTTCTTCATCCATGTTCCTGTTTAAAGTTGTTGGTACAGACATGACAAAGTAACCAAAAGTAATACCATATTCGAAATTGTATGTCAGAATGTTGAATAGGGTTTTAACTATTACCCTGGCCTGATCAGTCTTTTGGGGATAGTATTGGATTTATAACACAATCTTTGCATACTAATTTCAGCATTGATGAAATACATACTCTTTTTTTTTGAATCCAGGCTAGTGTGTCGGTAGTGAGTTTCTTACAAGTTTTTGCTATTCGCCTGTCAAAACTTACCAGCTTTTCATGTATTTGCAAAATGACAATATCCTTTAATATTCCATTGCATTTTTAACAAGGGATACTGGCAAACGGATTTTTAATATTGACAAGGTCTTCACAGAATTTTATCTTTATGGGAGAATTAAAGTCAAATGACAATATCTGCTTTTATCGATATTGTAAGGATCAGTAAGGATCCAAAATTTTGTTGCCATGAACAAATAGTGCAAATCAAGAATTTGACCTGGGTCATGAAATGACGCTTTTTGTAAGAAGAATCAATGTAAACGCTTCAAGAAGAGTAAATCTTTCCATTAAAATTCTAACATTAAAGCATTAAAAATTGTGTAATGAATACTGATTCATTGGGTCGAAATATTATTCTTTTGCAATGTTGTACTAAATGTTGTCGTCGATTTTTGTTCAGCTCTGTTATTTAAGTAGGCAATGAATAGGGTAATGATTAGTGGCAGTATTCTGTCTTGATTTGAACCACTCGCTGTGTGAATGAGCGGTTTGGAAAATTCTGTTTTCCTGAATAACGTTGAAACCTATCTTCAAGAGGAATGTTCTTAGATTTGTTTTATTTTTCACAACTTAAGAGAATGTAGTACAAAGACACATGCTATGTGATGCTTAACGTATTTTTGTAGGCTTACATTCTTCTAATTGTGATTTTTCTATTATTTTGTTAGCAGGTTTAACAAGAAAAATCAAGTTAGTCATCATCTCTATTCTACATGGAAAATCCTTGCCCCATTACTTCTTGCTCATGTAAAGGAGATAAAAGTACTGACCACGTTTGGATTCACAAGGCTATTGACGTAGTACACCAAAGGTAGGAAAAGAAACCATACATATTTCATTAAGTCAAAGAACTATATCATTTAGTGAAATCTCTCTCTCCCTCACTGCACCTCTCTTCATCTAATTATCTATCTGTCTACCTGTCTATCTGTCTATCTGTCTATCTGTCTATCTATCTGTCTACCTGTCTATCTGTCTATCGGTCTATCTGTCTATCGGTCTATCGGTCTATCTGTCTATCTGTCTATCTGTTTATCTGTCTTTCTACCTTTCTTCTTATCTATTCATACGACAACAACAAGAAGAAAAAGGACTTTTTACGTTTCGCAACTTGTTACTTTATCATTCAAACAACAAGACATCAAAGGTGGAGTATTACAGAATATAGGTGTGGAAACTAAAGGTAAAGTTGTAGTTACATTTCTACAATTAATAGAACACTAAAATTGCGCTACAGTAACTTGAAATATAAGAATCAAGAAATTTACAATCAACAATGATAAGATAAAAAAGAATGGAAAATATAATGCAAAATATTGTGCAAGACAAGAAAATATTAGTAACAATTGCAAAAATAATAAAAATAGTATTTATAGATTAAGAGTAATAGCGATAAAAATAAAAGTAATAATTCAAGTAAGTAATTGAGGTTGACAACAGAGGTTATATATATATATATATATATAAACAAATGAACATGAAATGTCATCAGCAACAGTGCTCTACCACGTTAAAACGTAGGAGCTATCATATAATCAGATATACGAGTGAGAAAAACTCTGGCTTTACGGAACTCAGAGTTTCATGTCTTTCACAATCTTCAGCTGTATATCAGCTGTACATACAGCTAAAGATTGTGAAAGACATGAAACTCTGAGATCTGTAAAGTTAGAGTTTTTCTTGCTCGTATATCTGTTTATATATTTATTTATANAAAAAAAAAAAAAAAAGTATATTTATATTATAAGAAAGAGAGATAAAAATAAAAATATGAATTATAGTAAGTATTTGAGATTGACAACAAAGGTTATATATATATATATATATATATATATATATATATATATATATATATATATATATAAACAAATGAACATGAAATGTCATCAGCAACAGTGCTCTACCACGTTAAAACGTAGGAGCTATCATATAATCAGATATACGAGTGAGAAAAACTCTGGCTTTACGGAACTCAGAGTTTCATGTCTTTCACAATCTTCAGCTGTATATCAGCTGTACATACAGCTAAAGATTGTGAAAGACATGAAACTCTGAGTTCTGTAAAGTTAGAGTTTTTCTTGCTCGTATATCTGTTTATATATTTATTTATATTAGCCATTGCTTGAACCTTTAACGGAAAGAAAGTTTGGTACTACGATAATTTTAATCTACTTGCCTGGAGCAGGCGAAAACGAACTTCACTCTTAAATCAAGGTTTTAAATGCTCTATAAAACCAAAAATCTAGTTAATTGGTACATTTAGAAAAGGTTGTAAAAGATGAAGTGGAGGTAAACGTCCTTGAAAGCTTTATCACCAGTTGTGCAAAGTTACATGAAAGTACAAAAGTAATCATCGATCGTTATTTGCTCTTACTGCTCTTGTAAATTGGTTTAAATGATTAAATGATTAACCTTATTCTTATCAGAATTTGGTGTGCCTAGTCTCTATTGCCAATGAGTAGCAAGTAGTTATGGATTGTCTTTATGCAGGCAACAACTCAATCGCTTTTGGACAGTTTGGTGCTGGATTATTGCACTCACCTGTTTCAATCTCATGTTTGTCATTTTCTTCACTCATTATGTCCCCAAACAACACCTTGTCTGATTTAATGGGTTCAGTGTTAACTCATTGTTTATCTAGTGTCATGAAATCATTCGCAGTTGTAAAAGAAGAGGGAAGATATCAGGTGCGCCTTTTGATAATACACTCAATTGGTCATTTAGGATTCTAAAGGGATCATTGTCACCTAGAATGACAGCTTCTTGTTTGGCTTGCGACATCTCTGCTTATGAAAAGCAATTTATGATAACTTGCTTGGGGTTGCTCTCCAAAGCCATGTCCCAGCATTTTGTTAGCCTCTGGCATGAAAAATGTTGAAACATGCTTCTTTTTCCTCAATTGCTTCAAATGACTTATGAATAAATATTACTCTTCACCTAATTTTTAAGCGCTTAATAACTCCCTGATCCACTGCCTACAACTTTAAAGTTCTTTTTGTCTGCATGTTAATGCCTCAAGCTCAGGCAAGACCGCAATGTGGTGGTGATGCCCAAGGTGCAGACATTGCCATCGCCAGAAACCTTTTATTAAGAAATGTGAAAAGAGCCTTATAGCGATTTCCTCACTCATCAAATGCTACGGAATTTTTATATTCACGTTTTCTGAGAAAATACAAACCCTTTCCTGTGAATTCTTTCATAGATGGAGGTACATTTCTACTCAGGCCGTAAGAAGCTATTTGAAGGGTTTCTTGCTTTTATCTCCTTATGTTTCCTGCAGAGCCATCGACTTTTAGAATTACATCCTTTAGAATGGCCTTGAAATTTTTTCTTTGTTGTTAACACAAAGTACGGATTTCTTTAGGCTTGAGATTTTTGGCCCTTTTCTGTGTTTTATATTCTTTTCCCTGTTAACCTTTATTGAAGGCATTTTCTATTTAACTTCTCTTTCTTTTCAAAAAAGCCTTTAGGTAACAACTTTAGATAACAACATTAGGTCATAACAAAAGACAGCCTTATCTTATTTTGATTTTTTCTGTGAGGTATAGTTCAGACATAAAGAGGCGTTCAGATTAATATTATTCATTTGATCTGTAACTGTAACTTCTCAAAGAAGGGGCTTTTGCACGTTGCCAGGTATTCAACGTTAGTCCTACAAATGAAGAAATGTCACGAGTGAACAACTTTGTTTACAGAGCGATTTGTCAGTTACCCCATTAAGTCTTATTTAATCCTGGAGAGGAATATCAAAGGATAGTTATAAAGATATTTGGACACCTTTTGTCGGCAAAAGCATAACAGCAGGATAAGAACCTGACAAACCTGTGGACTAATATGCTGTCTGTGATAAGAGAATTAAAAATATTGGTGGCAATTCAAAGAAGGGGAAAAAAATCAAAATTTGAAATGTCTCGTTTCACTTGTTAAAGGGGATTCCTTTTCATCCTGGTTTGCCAGGGTGGCTGGAAAAAGAACCAAATTTTATGATGGAGAAGGAATATAGGTACATTGTTAGTTAATGATTGCTAGACAAATAAAATTTGCAAATGGTATACAAGAGGAACATTTGAAATAAAAAGAATTGCAAGCCATACTATCTCTTTCAGGAAAACAAAGAATGTTCAAAATAACACAATGTTCCAGGTAATACGTTATTTAAGTTAGCGAGAAAACGCATTTGTTTATATATATATAATAAGGTCAAACACGAAAAATAAGAACTATGATTGCAACTAATAGTTTCACAATATTTCGATCATCAGGCCTGATGATCGAAATATTCGTGTTATGTATATTGCTCTGCTAGATGCATTGAGCACTTTTTGATACGAATACACAAAATAACACAAATATATATATATATATATATATATACATATATATATACCTACAAACATATACATATAAATATATAGATATGTGTGTTTGTGTGCATATGTATAAATGTACATATTTGTGTATATATATATGTAATATATAACATGTTAAACGAAGAACTAGGGTACCAATAAGTGAGCAGTGTCAATTAGTTTATTTTGAAATCTTTACACATCTTCATGCTGTTTAATCAGAATTAATGATTTACCAAAAACATCCTCGAGACATCGAGAGAGATGAGTAGCCGGTACAATTATTTTGGTGCATCTTTAATGAAGACAGGTAAAGATGAAGCTTTTGTCTTTCCCATCTCTAAAATGGAGTTTTTCTACTTTTATCAACTCTATTGAAAATCTTTTTCATCAGTAGTGTAATAATCAATTAATCTTACTTAATAACTTGTAAAATTTTTGAAGGTGTGTGCAAGGGTAGGGGCTAGAACCTAATGCCTTTCGACAGTGGTTTTTTTGAAAACAGTAGACAAGAAATTAAAGGGTAAATTTTATATTTTATGATTCAAGAGTGGGGTACAGGAGATAAAAGAGCGATACTCCCCTGTATTTTTAGAGGTTTCAACAAATCGGAATCGGTCTAGGCAACACTTAACAGACATCTTCCATTTTTGGAAAGGTGAGATTATCATAGATTGTAGCCGTGGTCACGCTTTTGGTCTTGCAATTCAGGATATGTTTAAGTAGTAACCATTGTAGTTGATAAGTAACACTCTTGATCCCTATAATGAATTCGTCCTTTAATATTTTAACCTCCTCACTGCTCATCCAATTACAATATACTATAAATGCTATATTCATAAATTACTGAAAGAAATAACACTGCAAGGAAATCGGAAAAAGCATGGCCAAAATTAATTTTTTGAAATATTGTTTGTGAAGTTTCTTAAAAGTCTTTAAAAATTATATATAAGCTGTTCGATTGTGTACGTCACATAAAATGTAAATTGTAAATATTAGTACTTCACATCCGTTTCTAAGGTTTAGTGCTATACAACTTTCAGCGAAGGCTTTTATCAGCTGCGACTCCATTTGACAATTGTTAATGAAGAATTTTACCAGACGTCAATGTTCATGAAAGTACTGAAAGCTAGGAAAAAATCCCCATTCGTTTTATATGTTTTGTGTCTAACAAAACATTGCAAGATTTATTGTTTCCATTTACAATAGCTGACAGCTGGACATGGTTTAAAAAAGTTTTTTATTTCATATTATTTTAACGACTAGCGTGTAATTTGTTCTGGCAGGTTGTCTTACAGAGTTTGCTTGCTGGAAGGAATAATTAATATCACCATCAGTTGTAAAATTATTTCATGTTTCTTTCCTGGTTCAAGTAATGGCTGTTTTTAATCATCCTGGGTTTATAAATAAGGGGTAACATTTGGAAGCAAAATAAAAGTTGCTTTTCAGGAATTTCGATAGCAAAAGGCATCAACGACTGGAATAATTATGTGCAGAACAGATAATGAAGTGATAAGTAAATCCAAAGTATGAAAAAACGGACTTGGAATAATAATGGTCTTAATGACAAATGGCAACAACAGTAAAAATTCCAATTCCACCACAGTATTTATTTTTACGGCTTCAAAGCTAATGTATTGGAAATAACAACTGGGGTGTAATTTTTATCACAGTTTCCGATATCCGATTTAATCAACTTAAAACGAGTGCTCGGAAACGACAAGAAAAGGAGGAAAAGGAGAGAGAGAGAGAGAGAGAGAGAGAGAGAGAGAGAGAGAGAGAGAGAGAGAAGGAGGGGGGGGGGAGTACGGGGAGGGGAGGGG
>RDPX01000002.1:9014721-9067384 GCA_003991215.1 Morbakka virulenta | reverse complement strand
GAAGGAAATAGAGATAGGAAGTGATGTTTCTGCACGTAGTACAAGGAACAGGGAAAGAGAAGAAAAAGAGGGGGGGGGGAGTGAGAAAGAGAGGAGGAGAAGGGAGATGGAGGAGGGAAGGAGGAGAGGTGAGGAATGAGAAAAGGAGGGGAAGAGAGGGGGGGGGAGGAAAAGGGGGGGGGGGGGGAAGTACGGGCGAGGAGGGTATTAATGAGATTAGAAAGAAAAGGCAAGAAACACCTGATGAAAAATAGAATAATGTACACTTAGAGAAGACTCAATCTCTAGCTACAACTAAAATATGCAAGAACACTTTAAGCAAGACCAATTATTATCTACAATATCTTTAGATCCTACGTGAAAGGAAATTTAAACCTGGCAGGATTTAATTGTAATATTGTTTAGATTTTTGAAACTCAAAACTTTTGTGAGGTTCCGGCAACCCAGAAAACCGAAGAAAAGTTTAGAAAAGTCTATGCACATATCTATAACAGTTAATCAATGATATACGTTATTAGCAGAGAATCCCTACCTTGCTGGAATTCATTTACAAAAGATGGCTCAAGATAAGTTTTTTGAAGAGTGGTTCATTCTGTTTACAATACAAACAGGGCAAATATCATATGCCACTCTTAGCATCAACAAGTAGAGGAAACATTTCAGGATATTGGCGAATACTCTGTGATAGGCTTTTGAAAACTAAGTATATTTTGGCTTACAAAAGATGATGCTGTTGATTTACTAGATGGCTTAAGATGAGTTTTTCGAAGAGTGGTTCATTCTGTTTACAACACAAAGAGGGCAAATATCATTTTCCACTCTTAGCATCAACAAGTAGAGGAAACACTTCAGGATCTTGGTGGATACTCTGTGACAGGCTTTTGAAGAATAAGCACATTTGAGCTCACACAAAAAAGGTATTTTGCCTGTCCAGCATGTATTGTGTAAGGGTAAAGTAAAAGATTCTCAAGCCTTTAGTCCTATTCATGCTGTAATCCTCTCCGATACTAAAAGTGAAAAAATACTATTATTGGTTTATTTTGTTCTGAGGCCCAGCCACAAGCCACGTATGCAAAATTTTGCCAAAGTTTGATCCCTTCTCACTCAATACGCAAGCATACGATTTCTAGATATCCCTCTCCTTTTTGCGTACGTCAGATTTTAGTACCAACCTCCCTTCCAGTTTCAGAAAATATGTAATATACGTAGAACAAGAATAAAACAAAGCATGTTACGTATATAGACCTAGACCCATCCTTGTCGAAAACTATGACTTTGCAAGACTCAAAATTCTTGGCCTTTTTGATGCAGGATCACAGGGGCTTGACTTAACCAATGACTCCTACATGTTTCGGAAACAATTTACCTGAGGTAGATATGGGGTTGTTATTGTGTCAACAGTCGTAGCTAGTCTTATAACATGTTAAGGCACCTATATTTGTGGCTTCTACAGAGTTCATGAAGTCAAATTTTTAATTTTTCTAAGTTTCTTATTCATGGAAGGAGGATAGAGGTCAAAAGGTGTTGAAACAAATTTCGAATTGGCCGGTGAAAAGGCGTATAAAGTTTTTAACGAATTTCTTCACGAAAAAATTTTCTGGACGAAATAAAATTAAGTCATCTGGTAACATTCATAATTGTATATAAACGTGTTAGAAAACACATCCTTACTTGAGCATGCAATTATTCAAAAGCAGTATATTATTTTTATGGCTTTAAGTCAATGTAGACCAATAATTAATTGCTCGCTGCAAACAAAATAAATTTTTAAGATGAGAGGAAAAAATGAACGGAAAGGTAGAGACGCGTATTAATATATACAATCATTGTAAAGAAATCAAAATATGAGAGGGTTGCGAATTTTTACAATATTTCATTTTAATTTATAAAATATTTTTGTTTAGAAACCAGTTATAAAGATGCCTCTGGGCAAGTGTCTTGTTTATCATTCAACAAAGCTCCAGTGTAATCATGTTCCATACTTTAATCCATTTAATAAAATAGGTTATTTTTGAGGTCAATTTTAGCTTTCTTGACGGCAAATTTCTTATTTGTAGCTTTTCTGGCATTATAACCATTTCTTGAGATTATGTTTTCAAAGAAATTACAAAACCGTTAATTTATTATCATGCATTGTTATCGTACTTAAAATGTGCACGCTGCAGAGTATGACTACCATCAAAGATTAATATGTCAAATATATAAAAGCTTGATTTAGAGCTATTTGTATTTTATTAAATTTCATTTTTCTTACAGCTTTGTTTATAATATGCTTCCGAAATTAAGGGATTATATATTTGTACTACCATATTTTAGTAAAGCATAATCGAGGCGAGGCTTGATACAAGCATCGTGCAAGTTTCTGAAGCTGTGTTGGGGCTCAAAGTTCCTTGGTATAATAGCTACTATACAAATCTTTTGATAGTTTTGAAATTAACAGGTCGTATATGTTGCTTCCAGCTAAGGTTCTTCGTTAAGAATATCCCCAGGTACATTGTACAGTCGTTTTGAGCTATTGTTTTATTATCAACGGATAGATTTATTTGGCGTGACACAGCTTTTCCTGAAGGACGTTTTGTGAGGAAAAATACAACTTTTGTAATTAGCAGAAGAAACGTTATAAGGATACTCGATGGAGACGTCATATCATTTACCTACAAGAAAAAAAGCAGTGGCTCTAGAACACTCCCTTGGGGGATTCCAAATTTACTTTTGCTGGAATCACAAAAGATTCCATGTACGCATATATACATGCTTTGTAGTCTTATATTTGTTAAGTAGGATTTCTACCATTCTACGACAATGCCTTTTGCTCACTGATAGTCCAGTTTGTTGCCTTATCTGCCTTTTTCTCATTTATAAGCTTCAAAGCAATATTTTTAAAGATTGTTCAACGCTTTTCAAATCTGATCTCATATTCCCTGTATTGTTCTGTTTGAAACTATGACATTTGATTCCTTGCGAATTTTTATGTTTACGGAGGAGGTCGTTAACAGCTCTCGTTATTTTTTAGAGTTGTTTTTAAGATCTTAAATTAAAACAAGCGATTAGACTTTTTACTAACAAATGATGAGCCTTCACTTGGTTTGGATTATTTTTGAAAATTTTGAACTTCTAAAAGAAGTTTTAGTTTAAGTAAATTTCTCAAAAAGAGAATTATTATGTGATGCAGGTTTAGCAATCTAGCTGGAAATCCAAGCTTGTTATTGTTGTTTTTATTTGACATTTGGTCATTGCTGTTATTGGGGTACGCTTAATAATAGTACGCATCTGAGGTTTGAATAAGTTATACTTTGTGTCCAGATAATTAGTGCTCTTTATGTTTTGAACTAAATTCTGTTTTAATGATACTTTCTCGATACTTTTTTATCTCCTAACTTCATCTTTAAAATGATCTGTTAGTTTGTCTGCAAATGATACAAGCAGTAGTGTTCTGAAAATAGAGAGATAGGGAAATAATACTCTTTCATTATAAATCCAGCACGAGATTAAGGTCTCATTAAGCAACCACTCTTCATAGTTAAATCAGAGACACGTGAGCTAAAAAAATTTACTCTTATTAAGCGGTTGTTGACAGTTGTTGACTATTTTTAATAAGAGAAGTTTTCCGAAAGCCACTTAGATTTAAAAAAATATTAAGACATTAGAATCTTATATCCAGACTGTCATAGGTACCAATATAACACTGCAAACATAACTATCAAATAATACGCTCAATGTCATATGCTTGTATTTAAAATATTGTCTATCATTTACCTCTGATAATCAGAATATATAGCCGGCTGTATAGAACCAATATCGTTCTTTTGACTCGTGCAAACCGCAATTATTCTATTGTTTTCCAGTCCCTAGTGATGGAGTCAACAGCACTCCAGTTCTCTATTGTGTAATCTGCAAGCTACAAAACTAAAGATTTCTCCAGAATTTTACAACTACGCTGGGTTCATCTCTAAAAATTATCTCTTTCATTGATGCAACGCCCTTTGCTGTATCTTACCCTAATGATTTTCAAGGAATAAAAAAAAACAAGATAAAGTACACCTCCCCATTTATTACAATCCTCGTGCTCAAGGTTTATTTATCCTTCTCATTATCTTTCTCTTATCTTCCGTTATCTTTATCATTGATGCAACGCCCTTTGCTGTATCTTACCCCAATGATTTTCAAGGAATAAAAAAAACAAGATAAAGTACACCTCCCCATTTATTACAATCCTCGTGCTTAAGGTTTCTTTGAAGCTTTGGTTGCTATTTGTTGAATAATATCCCAATGTTTATTTTCATTTGGTGGTAAAACGAAGGACACACGGAATATTACTTTTTACTTTTTAATCAGATTTGTTAAAAAATATTTTCAGAAAAGCTATATCTTCCAAAAACCTGAGGAAACATTTTTAAAGTCTTCTATGTGATGTTGATTTAATGTCAGATGGTATTTTTTTCATTCTTGATAGATACTTTGCCTTAACTGCAGAAATAGCCTGCTGGATTTCTGCTTAAAGCAGTAACACAACTGCAGAAATAGCCTGTTGAATGTCTGCTTAGAGCAGTAATACAAACTGAGATGTTAACTGCTGCTTCATTAATAGATTCTTGCTTCAAAGTTTGAAGAGACAGTAAAAAAATATTCATTTGACCTTTCTAATATATTTCCTAAAGTTTTGATGGTCTTGGATAACTTTAGCACCTTGTCGGCTAAAATTGGTTTTCAAGAGAGAGATTTCATCGAGCTCAAGCTGGGCACAAATTATTTGTGGAGCACACTGACCAAAAGGAGGTTAAACTTCTCAGCTATAATAAGGATGGAAATTGGACAAGCAAGAGAAAAATCGACTAAAAAGGACGCAGTTATTGCCTCTGCACTAAAAAGATGCATGCAGTTTTTTTAAACGTTTTAGGGTTCTTAATTCTACGTTACTGATTGTAACAAAAAATGCTTCCTTATTCAGTAGCCTATAGAAATGAATGACACTCTATCTACTTCCGCAAATATATTTCCCCTTTTTCTAGTAGTCAAACAACAAGCAAACGAATACATGTAATAAGTCCAAAGAAATAAACAAATATGAACCTTTTTACTGCTGAAGGCTGACATAGGCCTGCTGACGGGGCATCAGTTTCCCCTATTCACCTTTGCTAACAATTAACATTGTTTATGGGACAGTAGCAGTAATTAAAAATATTGTGTTTTTCATTATTATATACTTTATAATTTTTATACTGCTGACACCAGTATATCTTGATTTCCTTGTAGGAAATAATGTTATAATCCCCAACTATATTTTGTATATGGAATTGCTTTTGTGGCGTAAGACTACTGCATAAGCGTTAGGGGAAAATTGTTTCAAATGATAAAATGCTTTAGTAAGTCATTAGTTGCCAGGGATAAATATGTCCTGATTTTAATATTATTATATTATTATATAGATAGAAGTAGGACAAGGGTGTACTCTATCACCGGATTTATTTAATTATTAAAGTGAAATAATTATGAGAGATATTTGTGAGTTGGAAGACATTAAAGTGGGCCAAATCAATGTTAATTATATCAGATACCCTGACTTTATGGTTCTGATAGCACATTGCGAGGAAACGCTACAAAACCTGGTTAGTTCCCTAGAACAAGCAATTATTGAAAGAGGGTTAAAAGTCAATAAGAAAAAGACAGAAGCTATGGTGAGCTCAAGCAAGGTGTCACCTCATAATGTTATCTAAGTTAATATCAAGGCTGTGAAGAAAACAGAAACTTTCATCTATCTGGGAACTCTAGTCACCAGTGACAGGCAATGTGAGAGTGATATAAGAAAGAGTATTCCTTTAGCAACGAACTCATTTACAAGGGTAAAAGGAATAGTAACAAACAACAAGCTTGCAATGTCAACAAGAATGAGATTTGTAAAGTGTTTGGTGTTGTTCGTACGGCTCTATGGGTGCGAGACACGAACTCTTCGTAGGGATCATGAAAGACGACTTGAAGCTATGGAGAAGTAATGTTGGAGAAGAATGTTGAAAGTTCCTTGGACATCCAGAAGAACAAACAAAGAGGGTGTTGGCCAGGAATAGAGTTAGAAAATCCTTGTTGTTAGTGGTGAGAGTTAAGCAGCTGCACTGTGGGATATGTTGTTAGGCATGGAGAGCTGGAAGAGATATTCCTTAGTGGGAAGATTGAGGTACGGCTAGAAAGAGGAATACCAACAGGAAAATAAATGGATGAACTGCTGAAGATTGCAGATTGGCGATGCGAGACAGATGTGTGGGCAAACCTTGTTAGCCTGCGTTCAGTGGGATAGAGCACCTGGGTAAGGTAAGGTAAGACAGGAGTGTAGGTAACAATACGTTAAGTCGAGTAGTTAGACTAGGATGTTACAAATGCATTTTAAAAGATTTCGTCAGTGACGAGCTGGTTGTGTGTGGATTCTGGTCAGAGGAGTTATTTAAATACATGCAAAAGAAATTTTGCTTTCTATTATCTTCTGTAAGTTGTTACGTGGACCATATCTTATTAGCGATCAGTGTATAACAAATGCTAATTCATTTGCAATATGACTATGTTAAAGATGTTGAAAGAAACTTATAAGAACTTTTGTCCTTACACAATTGATGTAAGAAAAGATGGATTTTACATTGGAACTGACTTTGCTTGTTTTAAAGAAGTCGGCAGAGAGCAACTCTTTTTAAAGAGAAATTTCATTACTTTTAAAGGTATTTTTAAAGAAAAAAAACCTTTTTTATGAATAAAAGATAGCAATTACTGGCACAAAATAATCTCAATAGCTGACTAAGAAGACTCTGTCCTTAGTTCTTTGATGACTTTATCTTCAGGAAAACGTCAAATGGTTTATAATGTTTTGCATATTGCAGTGGCAATATCATTACCGAAGTCGATTACATTCTCTTCAGTAGAAGACACTTGAAAGAAGTGATTATCAAGTAATATCTAGCGAGTGTGTCACAACCCAGCATAAACCCATTGTGTACACTCTCAGAATGCTGCTGTCAACAAAGAGGACAAAAAAGAGGCCAAATTAGATAAGGCGGTGGAAGCTGCAGGACAAGGAACTTGCGGAACAGTTCCAATCTGCATTGCAAAGCGAGCTGGGAACCAATTGACTGTCGACTTGGAAATATCAGTGAGAGCCATGAGGTGTGTGGCAGAAGCAGTGCTCGGGAAAAGTACAGAAGGGAAAAATAGGGACATTAAAATTGATGGTGATCCAAGGAGGTTGAGGATGCTGTTCAGAGAAAAAGGAGATCCTACAGAGCTTGGTACAAGAATCAGAGTGATAGAAACAAGGATTAGTACCTGAGAGCAAGGCGAGTAGCAAAAGCAGAGGTAACCAAGGCCAAGTAGGAAATAAATGAAGATACCTACGGTCATTTAGACACTGTGGAGGGAAAAAAAGAGGATCTAAAGCATGGCAAAACAAATGGACAAGGCATCCAGGGATATTCAACAGGTGAAAATGATGGAGGAAGAAAATGGAAGGTTGTTGACTGGCAAAAAGCGTATACAAAGAGTAAAAGCGTAAATGATACTTCGAAAAAATGATGAATGAATAAAACCCCAAGGAAAGGAGAAGCCAAGTGGAGGAAAAACACAAGCAGGGTGTTCCAAGAATAAGCAAGGAGGGAGTGAAGAAGGCACTAAACAATATGGAAAAAGGGAAAAGTAGTTGGGCCTGCTGAGATACCAGTTGAAGCATGAAAAGTTCTGGGACAAAAAGGACTGGAGGTTCTTGTAAAGCTCAACAACATTCTAGAGACTGGAAGAATGCTAGAAGACTGGGAAAAAAACACCATCGTTCCAAAATTGCAGAACAAAGAGGCATAAAAGACTGGTGTCAACAGTTTGGCTTCATGCCAGGTAGGCAGAGAAGTATAGAAAAGGACAAGAAGAGGTTTACTGTATCTTCATTGACCTTGAAAAGGCCTATGAAAGAGTGCCGATGGGAATAGTTGTACTGCCTCAAGAGCAAGTAAGTGAACGAGAAGTATGTTAGGGCAATACAGGAGATGTATGTGGATGCCAAGACCGTGGTACGCAGTGGTGAAGGAACGACAGGACCATTCAAAGTTAAAGTAGGAGTATGTCAAGACTGAGCATTGAGTCCATAGTTATTTGCCCTAGACATGGGCCGGCTGCCTGTACAACATTATATTTGCTGATGATGTAGTGCTTTTCAATGAAAAAAAGGATGGAGCTGAATGTTTACTGGAGTGCTGGAAGGACTAACTCGAAAGGAGAGGATTGAGGGTGAGCATACCAAAGACAGAATATTTATGGGTAAAGAAGAAGGTAGATGGAGCGGCAGTAAAGCTCCATGGTGTAGGCTTGTCAGAAGTTGAGCAGTTCAAATATTTGGGCTCAACCATCAAGAGGGACAGAGAAAATGAGAAGAAGGTCAGAAAGCGGATTTAAGCTGGGTGGAACAAGTGGAGGAAGGCAACGGCTGAGCTATGCAACACGCACATACCAAAGGAACATAAAGGCTAGTTTTAGAAGACCAAGATACGACCTGCAATGTTATACTAGAAGGAAACAGTGCCGCTAATCAAAATTTTAATATTTTGCTGCTTTCAGCACCATTGTCTTAGAAAAAGGCCCACATCCTAATGCTGGTCCCATCCTAGGCTTTGCTTTTGGAGCTCCTGATTATGTAAGTAGCTTTCTGGTAGCTGATATTGATTGAGAGTTACCCTTTGAAGCAATAGAGTTGTTTTTGTTTCAGTTTACTGTTTTATTTTCCATCAACACGTACAAAAGACAGACCTCACTCAAATTTTCATTATTTCACATCTTGTATATACAATGTATTTAGAACAAGACAATCAACAGGAATACAAAATTGAAGGCATTTGGCGTTCTCGAATTGATTTTAAGTAATCAGAATAGGCTGACACTTAAGAAATTTGTCTTTCTAAGGCATTGCCTAACCTACTTTTGCAACATTGCAACAAATTCAGCTTCATATTATCTCTACCACAGGTGATACAAGATAGAAGGAATCTAAAAATTTGAGAAAGATTCAGGCCTGTACAAATTCAAATACACCTCCTAATTCTCTTCAAAATTTCAACCTTTTATATTGCTTCAGCAAGATCAGCTTATGCTTATGTACATTAACTTCACACACAACTACATTACGTACAGTACCTTGTTATTACAGTACTGTTTTAATCCAGTGGTACTTTCAACAGTTTAACTGTCTACAAATGCAATTAAGTCTCTGCAATAGTGCTTGATGTTGCTTCCTGTCAAAAATACTTTTTACCACCAATTTTTGTTCTGATCTATACCTGGGCCTAAGAGTGTAACAAGAGTTCTGCATTTATGTTTTACGTATAATTTGATAAACTCTTTTGAGTGCCATTAATGACTTCAAGACAAAACATTTTTTCCATAGAGGTTTATTGCTCATATTAAGGCAGAAACGTAGTTATCTTTGCCCTTTAATTAAAAAGCCTTTCCTTCACGGCCCTCTCACTATTGCCTATGATGAGTTTATTTTGGAGCTGTAATCTGGTCGCTTGACTCCAAGAGCAATTAGCATAGGATTGACATTGCCTGACTTTGCATATACAGCTAAACCTCCATCAGATTGGATTTACTCTTTACGTATTGACCACCAGCAGGAAAGTTTCTTTTGAGTGTAAGTGGTTTTATTGGGTTTGCAAGACTTGTCAAGAATACTAACCTGTCCTTCACTTTTGGTTTTTATTTTATTAAATGTATTTTGTTGCAAAAAGTTCTATCAAAAAATTCTTCCCTTAACGTTTATCCGGTTATTACACACGCCAACACACACGCCAATGAAGCAAATTCGGCATAGCCAGAAGAACTCAAATCAAATGGAATCCAACAAGCAAGGTAAATACCTTATTATTTAAGTCAGCATATGAAAAACTCCAAGTATTTAGACGGGAAAAAATCTATTAATTGGTTTGTTTACTTAACTTAACTTTATATGTTCATTGACAGCAAACAACGTGTTATTCCTATATAAAACAAACTTTCTCTTAATCCCAACCTTCTTAAGTGAATAAAATTCATTTTCTGTAACATACTTCAAAGGTCGTTGATAAGGTCACTTCAAGGCTGTCGTTAAACTTTAAGGTTTGCAGACAGCAAAGAGAGCAGAGGCACCAGAGGCACCAGAGGCATCAGAGGCACCAGAGGCATCAGAGGCATCAGAGGCACCAGAGGCACCAGAGGCATCAGAGGCAGTAATAATAGTATAAATGGAGATTTCTACTATACCAGTAATCACAAAAAATTGCATATCGTCGGTCTGGAACTGAGCTAAATGACGTAGATAGACTTGGATTTAACTGTGTGCTAATCTGGTGAAGAAGAGTTTAATGAACTGTGCTATCTGTATCGACATCGTGTTGCTTATCAATTCCAACTGTACGAGCATAAAATAAATTAGTATTGTCGACAGTTTTCTAAGGTGTTTACGTGGAAGCCAGTTTTCAAAAAAATTAACAATAACTTTTCGACGAAGTAATACCAATGTAGCTTTTGATTCTACCTTGGTGTCAGACGAAAAGGCATCTTGTTACTTTTTTATGACACTGTCCTCTTTGATACTTTCATATATTATATGAAGTTTAAAATTTTGGTATTAGTCGCAAAACTTATCGCTAAATCATCAATTGATAACCTTACAAAAATCAAACAGTTGACTACAATTTCTGTAATTATTCGGCTCATCTGGTCAGAAATTGTATTCTGTTCGGTAATAATAGACCTACTTATTTCCAAGCAAATAACTCAACTAACACAATAAAGGAAAATTCAATTAGAGGTGTTTTGGCCTCGATTGTCACACCTTTAAGTTCTGATCTCTTTGTTTATCGGTTCTCAACATGTGAGAAAAAATTCCCTTCAGTTTTGTACGACCTTACTTTAATTCTGAAATATACTACAGTTAACTGAGGGTAATAGTTTAATTACATGACAAAACAACGAGGGTTTTTCTCTTATTTTGCCTGTTCTTGTCCACTCTCATCTGAGTGGATCAGTCCTACAACCTTTACTCACTTATTTTGAGAAAAAAATTCTTAAAGCTGATTTTCTTAACAAAAGACTTTTAGTTCTTAGGGATGGTTTCGCGTTTTTAAACCTTAATAATTCGCTTTCTGGTTATATGTAGTTATTTCTCTAGTCATCACTGTGTCCAAAACATTTCAAACTGAAATTTCTACTATTAATTCCAGATGACATGGAAAGGACATCCTTTCCGAGTTCTGACAGATCTAATGTAACAGGAAGGTACATCCAATCCGTCAAAACTATTTATCTATATCAATCTATCAATCTATCTACCTATGTATCTACGTATCTACGTTTGTATGTATGTATATATGTATGTATGTATGTATGTATCTACCTATCTATCTATCTATCTATCTATCTATCTATCTATCTATCTATCCATCCATCTATCTATCTATCTATCTATCTATCTATCTATCTATCAATATATCTAGTAATCAATCTATCCATCTATCAATCTATCTGTCTATCTATCTATGTATCTATCTATCAATCTATCTGTATATCTATCTATGTATCTATCTATCAATATATCTATCTATCCATTTATCTATTTATCTACCTATCTATCTATCTATCTATCTATNTGTATATATGTATGTATGTATGTATCTACCTATCTATCTATCTATCTATCTATCTATCTATCCATCTATCTATCTATCTATCTATCTATCTATCTATCAATATATCTAGTAATCAATCTATCCATCTATCAATCTATCTGTCTATCTATCTATGTATCTATCTATCAATCTATCTGTATATCTATCTATGTATCTATCTATCAATATATCTATCTATCCATTTATCTATTTATCTACCTATCTATCTATCTATCTATCTATCTATCTATCTATCTATCTATCTATCTATCTATCTATCTGAATATATTATTTCTGTCAATCCTTCTATCTATCCTTCCACTCCTCTTCCACCTATTCATCGGTCTATTTATCCAGGTATCTATGTATTCAGCTATTGATTAGGGTTTTTTCAAAGTTCATAACATTTTAGGAAATGGTTTTCTCATATTTTAACGTAGTAGTTGGTAAATATTGTGTTATCTTACTGAAAAGAAGTGATATTAAGACAAATAGCAAAGCTTTATTTCAATAATAATCACCTACAAACACTGGAAGTAAATAGACGAAGTACACAACTAGAGTGAGTGATCGAGAATGATAGAAATTAACTTCGTAGAATTTCACAGAAAAAAAAATACTTAAAAGCTGGTACTGGATGCAGGAATTTCAATATTAGTGAGCAGAAAATAGAATTGCAATGTCAGGCGGGATAGTCTTGTAATTTGACTGTTTTAGAAAAAGGCAATGAAACATACACACATAGAATGAATTTGAAAAATTATTTACTTAAGGAAGAGAATCCGAAGGTTATAATATAAAGATTTTTAGTAACAGCAAAAGAACTTTGGGTTGCAGGAAGCTGTTTCACACAACATGAAAAGAATCAGGTTTTTGTCATTAAAGATTACCTTCCTTTGTTTCAGTTGTTGCTGAAAGAGCTGAGGTTTTTGTAAATAGATCAGTAAATAGATTCTTTTTGTTTCAATCTAGTACATTGAAATAGGTTGAAGATAAACCCCAAGATTACTGATAACGATAGCAAGTACACAGTGGGTAATGACTTCAATTGTAGGGTTTAAGGTCAGACTGTAATATATCTTAACATTGGTCCATTGCATACTGATATGCTATTACAAATTTCTTGTATTAAAAAATTTAACATTTCTTATTAATTAATTATCAGTACTAAAGATCAAAATATAGAATTTGTATTCCAGATGATAGCAATGGCCTGCAGGATGTAGTAATTCTGACACCTGAATAAGGGCTTGGGTTCCTTTGCTTTCAATTTTTATGCCTTTTACTAGATAATTTAAATATGTATATCGTTCTTATTTTTTCCCTCGCCTTTGTTCAATCTGTCTTTAACGAAGATGAAGGAACTGTATAAAAACTATTATTCTTAATAGCTAAGATATTTAACACACTATTCTACCCATATTCAAAAAATTTCACCTGTTAAGTCTATATATAGTCTAACTTAATGGTAAAAAACGTAATATCTTTTACAGATCTCCTGCAAACAATATCAATACTGCTCGCCATAATAGACAAGAACAGGTTTTTGAGCGTTTTGGCTTGCTTATGGCTTCCTTTTTAACAATGATAAAGTAGATTAACTGGTCAATCAGCAGGTATCTCTTGGTTGGCTCTTTTGTATTGATGTGATCAAGTCAATGACGTATTTATTTTTATTTTAAGTCAAACAATAAAACCTTTTTCAATTATTGGTGACAAAGATTCTAAAAGATTTTATGAATTTTCGAAGTACGCTGTAATAACTCAAAACCATGAAAGATATAAAAGAGTAATTAAAGAGAAAGGAGAACAATTCTGGTCACATTTATAGTGTATGTGACCTTATATTTTTTGAGTAATCTTTGTCAGAACTTGATATATTTGATAATTTTACTACAACCCCGAATTCGAAAAGTCAACCATTGCATTTTTATCCTCTATAATTAATAAGAGTTACTATAACCTAGACGACTTTAATAGTTTGGAATTTCTACTAGTATTTACCTCCCACTGTCTCTATATATACAATCATGGTATATTGCTTGACATTTTGTTGCATTAGCGGCTAAAGAAGACGTGTTAATGATACTATCTGCTACCTTTTTATCCGTTCAAGATAACATAAGCCAGCTTTTACAGGTCAGTTGAGCATTAAGATCTGAATTGAAGACCTTGTTAACCTCCTCTTACTCTGAAAAAAAGGACTTTATTAGTGAAAAGGACAATTTTGTATTTTGATAAGCCTGCAACTGAAATATATATTCCATTCCTAGTACGTCTCTCCAAGTGTCTCCCTAGATTTTTATATTTCTGAGTTATTGTAATGCTGACTAGAATTTTCAATCGGCTCAGAAAACACCTGGTTAGGTACAGAACACCGCTGTCAGTTTTTTTATGACAAGGATCACGCTAGACAGAGGAAAAGAAAATTCAACCGCCTCAGTTATCGGTGTGTCTATTCTACATTTCTTGATGTTTGAGTTAATAGAGACTCCAATGTATCTAGGATATTAATAAAGACGATGTGTTGCTTCAAACACAAGGATAAATCCAATGTCTTGGCTATTTTATTTGGTAGACAACAAAATACGACTTAAGGCTACAGTGAGAAACAGGTGAGAAACTGACATGATCTCTAGAGCAGGTTTGTACATAATATTGCTTTAAAATATCGAAAATTTGTAGCCACTGTTTCCAAAACCCTTTTATTTTTCACTTTTCTTAATTCCTTTTTAATCTGAGTTATCTTTTTTTAGTTGGGAATAGAATGATGACGGTTTTAAACTGTATTGACCAGTCATTCAACCTTTGCTGACTACTTTTAGGTGATTTTTAGCTGTGATAGGTATTGCTTAACGAGGTTCAACTTTTACTTTGAAATACAGTTAAATAGGACTTAAATCGACAGAGTTTAAACTGAAACAAGTTTTCACCTTTAGTATGGAAATAATATCGAAACAAGGCCATCCGAATAACTTGAAAATGATTCATTTTTCTTTATATTAAGTAACAAACCTGATTCCTTCACCTTTCTTTGTTTTTTCAAAGTTAAGGAAATGAAATCTAAGAGATTGTGAATTTAACGTTCATTCAGTTACTAATTGTCGAAATAAGAAATTTCCAACGTTAAATTTTCAACCTTGTTTCAACATTTTGGAGGTAACTTTATTTGGGACCTAACGTCTAAAATATAGTGTATTACCTTCAAATTAGTGTGAATATTATACGTGAACGGCAACATTTCTTCTGAAAAAAATCATCTACTTTAAAATCAAGCTAGGTCAATGTAGTTTATGATATTGCGGTTTGGTTGTAGTTCTTAAGCAATTTTAAACATCGTCTGATGTAGATCAGACTTGGAAGTTATACCGCATTTTAACCTGTTCGTGAACGGAAAAGGCAATTTTGCACTGATCGGTAAGTAATAGTAACTAATTTTGTACAAGGAGCAATTTTAATATTCTATATAGAATCTTCCTCAAATTTATCTAACCAAAGTAAATATTACAAAGTAAGGCATTGTTCACAAGGTCTGAAAACCAAGTTTGTGCTTTCAAAGAATGTAAACATCCGAGCCATATTATTTGTGAAGTTCCAAATAATTCCAAACCATATGTCCTTTCTATTTAAAACTGAAAAATACATATTAAATGTACAAGGAAGCTTTGATTTCTACGCTGCAGACATGATTATCTGCTGTCTTTTTGTGACAGAGCTCGATTTTCTAAACAAATATGGACTCTGGAGAATTTATAGAAGCTTTCAAAACAAAGCTTTTGATAGGAACAGGATAATATTTGCATAAATAAGTAATTTGTATTGTTGAAGGAGAAATACGGTTACTTTTTACTCAGAATAAAAACAAATTCTCTTATTGAATTTCGACAAAATTTTTCATTTTAGTACCGTTAATACTATTATACATGCATGACCATTTTCATGTTTTTCGTCGTTTTTACTTTTGCTCTCCATAACCTCTACAAATCAGAGTTTAATCAATTTTAATAACAGGCTTTTGAGATATGACTTACGTTTTTCAAAGAGGACACATGAAAGTGTAAGAATTACTAATTTTTATAGTTCTTTTGTTTATCTGTTATACTTTAGTTTCAAGTGATAACATTTTTTAACAAACTTGAATACCGTTGTAGAAAATTTTTATTGGCTGAAATGTTTGCATTTTGCGTTTTGAATTACATTTATTAGTTAAGAAATCTTTGTTGTTCCAAGTCTTTATTCCTTCAGAAGCCCAAAGTTTAATTAAATTATTGCGGTTCAAAGGAGTTTGAAGTAGCATCTATATAGAAATAATATAAAAGCTATATAATATTTTTTTCGTTTTTAAATAGGTATAACTTCATCGAATCAATGGTTCTAATTTCAGTAAAATGTCTGTAATACTGCTTTACAAAAACAAGTATTTATTTGGCTTATACTCGAGTGTTATATTTTTCAACAGAAGTACAATTCTTTGAAAATAAAGCAATGTACTGGAAAAGTGTGCCTAACTCCAATAGACTTCTACAGTTCATTAATACGTATTAGCCCTTAGAAAATATTTTACCTGCCAAATAGAATTTTATTTTATTTAATCAAGTACAGATCCTTGGAAAAATTTTCTCAAGTCACCTGTGCATTACGAGTTATTTCATAAAACCTCAAGTCGTATCACAATATTTCTGTAATACATTTATTGCAATGGTTTGTAGTTGTAAATTTTAAATGTAATTTGTACACGTGCCCTTTTCTCTCTTTTTTCTTCGATTGATTGACGCTCGATAAAATATAGCGAAAATACGTTGATTGCGTTGTAACTATTTTCCTCTAGAGTTCTGTAATAGTTGAGAGAAAAGTAGACGAAAATCAAATATTGAGTGGCTGCAAAATGATTTCCTAGTTAGTTAAAGAATATCTCAAATATTTAAACTAATACTCTCTTTTCCTTAAGGTATCATTATATCTGTAGTTAAAATTAAAAATCATTACTGCTAAAAGAACTCAAAGAAAGGGTAAAATTTGCAGGACGTCAAATTAAAGCTTGATAAACATCGAAAAATCTAAACTCTCCGGAAAAACAGGAAATCTTGTATCTTGTTAATAAGAGATTAGGGTTATTTTCAATAGTTATGTCCATAATATTTGTATGGATATAGAAATAAACCTCCTCAAAGGTTGTTAAATTCAAGTTAGTTTTAGATTTTTATGTTAAGTTAGTTTTAATGCACAAAAAGAAGATCCTCTTTGTGATCAAATCCATATCTAAATATGTATGTAAAATCTTCGAAAACAATGAAAATGAACCGAAATGGAACAGATTTATGGTGAAGCATATACAAGTTTATTTTTAATCTTATGGCCAACTTATAACTTGTTTTGTGGGGAAGAGGGATCAAGCCACCAAAAGAATTATTGAAAATTGAGAATGACGAGATGCATTATATTTGATAAACTGATTATCATTAACAGTAATTAGAAGAACTTTTTCCTTTCCAGCTGAGGCGGGGCTCAATATCTATACTCTGGGTTACTAACCTCTATATTCGTCAAGATACTTACAACCAGAGACTTTCTAACATATGACAAATTTGGTATCAGGGTTTAAGCTTGTACTGTCGATAAAAGATTTAGAGCCTGGCTTAATATGAACTTCTTGTTGTGAGTCTTGTAAATGCATGGAAATAAATAGAGGGTTAAAGAGAGACTGGGTGTGCGAGAGAGAGAGAGAGAGAGAGAGAGAGAAAAAGAAAGAAAGAATAAAGAAAGGAAGAAAGAAAGAAGGAACAAAAGGACAAAAGAAAGAAAGAAAGAACAAAAGGACAAAAGAAAGAGAGAAAGGAAGATAAAAAGGACGAATGAAAGAAAGAAAAAGAACAAAGAAAAGGGGAAGGAAGAAAAAGAAAGAAAGAAGGAAGGAAAGAAGGAAAGAAAGAAAGAAAAAAGAAGGAAAGAAGGAAAGAGAAAATATTTGGCTCAAATACAAAATGTTTCGCAAGAATTTTTCCGCAATAAAAGCTCGTGAGGTCCAAAGTTAGTTTTAAAGAAGGCCCAATTATCAAATTTTTAAATTTTTTAATTAAAAAGTAATTCTTCAAATGAAAAACAGTTCATATCCAAATTAAGATTATAACGCAAAAAAGTCAAAACATATTGTACATAGGGTTTTAAGTTATTTTGTAATTTTGCACTAGTCGTCATCGGCTGGCATATTTCTTATGTTTGGTTAGCAAATTTTAAATATGAAGTTAATTGACTGACTTAACTAAACCATCCGTTTTCAATCTTAATATTTTCGTTATTATTGAGCTTCTACGACAAGATTACTTAAGTACTACAAATATTTTTAACCCTTTAAATTGGTGTATTATTGATTGTTTCAAAGCTGTTTTATACCATATAAAATTTTTGTTAATGAAAAAAGCTACTTTGTATTTCTTTATTAAAGCGCAAGTAAGTTTTTCGATTTCATAAAGTATGATTTTTCTGCTCTTTCACACATAAACCAGTAACTTTCTTTATGAAAAAGTAATCATATTTGCAGCAAACTAATATAGGTTACTGAGTGTTTAACAGATAGTAAACTGAAATGTGTGATAACATATCTTGGATTGACAAACCTCATTTAGACAATCTTGAAATTTGGTAAATCTTTATTATCTGTGTAACAGTAAAGAAGGAGTAATCCACAACAAAACGCATTAGGGCTTTTAGTCCACTTAGTTACCTTTGTTGTGTCTGTTTTCTATCTCTCTTTACAATGAATGGAATCTATTTTATCGCTTTGCGAGATTTTAGGCTATTCAGTTAAATGAATTTAAGTCATAATGTACAGTATACGTCTTTCTGCATGATTTACCCCTTCGATGAAATGAGTCTTCTTATTGCAAGCAAATACACACACAAACACAGATATCTATCTATTTATCAATCTATCTACCTTTCTACCTACCTACCTTCTTATCTATCTATCTATCTATCTATCTATCTATCTATCTATCTATCTATCTATCTATCTATCTATCTATCTATTTATCTATCTATCTATCTATCTATCTATCTATCTATCTATCTATCTATCTATCTATCTATCTATCTATCTATCTATCTATCTATCTATCTATCTATCTATCTATCTATCTATCTATCTATCTATCTATCTATCCATCTATTTATCTATCTATCTNATCTATTTATCTATCTATCTATCTATCTATCTATCTATCAATCAATCATATATATATATATAATATTTTATATATATTACATATAGTGGCAGTAGTTAATTATCTATGTTGTAAACTGAGTTTTTCTTTTACCTTAAAGGAGTAACACACCGCACTTTTACAGACATTCTTTTGTTAAGGTAGAGTCATTTAACCAAAGGAAATAATCAAGGCATTTTCTTAATAAAAGGGTAAGGCTGCACTTTGAACAATGGTGCAAAAGCAGGCACACATTGTCCAGATTGTGGGCAAGGTTAAATACTATTCTCATGGTTACAGTTTTTGTTCTGGTGTGTGTTGGTTTCCTTTCAGTGTGGCACGTTTATCATTCAGTTGGCCATAGTAGGTTGCTCTGTTGTTGGTTTTTTTTGCAGGGTTTTTTTGGGTGGGGTATGCATGGTGTTCTTGGTTCTAGAGGTCCGCGATTCCAGCGGAATTATTAAATGAGTTTTTCTTCTGGTGTTCCCCAAGTGTGAACATTTAGAATGAAGAAAGTAACAAGTAAAGATAGTGAAAGATATGTGTACAAAGACAGAGACATCGGTGCAAGGAGAGACTGGGCCTTATTATGAGCTTTAAGTGAAAGTGGGTCTTCATTAAGGCTCCCCACTTAGTCTGTGTATTTTTGTTGTTACAGTAATAGATTAAGTATAAAAAGTATTCGAAGAAGACTGTAAGAGATCTTGTACGACAATTATTTGACAATATTTATCAAATGACAAGAACGTAAAAAGAGTACTAGTACGACAGGATACGCTGGAGAATAGTGGATTAAAGAAAAATGCGAGAAAAATGAAAGAAAAGACAGAAATAATGGTTTTACCCCGATTTTACCTGGAGGGCTGCAATCAGCCCCAAGAAATTTTTTAAGTGAAAAAAGAACACAGGCAGACGACAGGCTTGTCCTCACGGTTTAGTGATTACAGGTTTTAGTTTTGAATAAAAAATCATTTAGGGCCGTTTTCATGCCCATTTTATTGGTTACTAATGTTTTTTTAAGCAATCAGCATAGTTTTATAGCAATAGATTGCACTCAAACCTTATAGCAGTATATATATATATATGGATAATTATTAGTTTATATGGTAATTGGAATGAAATTTCCATCATGATGATATCATGATATCATGATATCTTGATGTTATTCCTGGGTCAAAACTGAGCCATTTGGTGATATTGACACTATGAGCTTAATTTGACAGAGAAAGTCTGGTATACGCTGTCTAAACATCTAGCAAAATGACGAGTGTGTGAAAATTTCGTCTGTAAACTACATCAGATAGATATTAAATATTTGTATTTTTAGTCTTTTGAAGAGGAATGACAACAAAATACTTTACAAAAATTATGGATTATATAATATATAAAATATAAAATATAAAATATAATATATAATATATAATATATAATATATAATATATAATATATAATATATAATATATAATATATAATATATAATATATAATATATAATATATAATATATAATATATAATATATAATATATAATATATAATATATAATATATAATATATAATATATAATATATAATATATAATATATAATATATAATATATAATATATAATATATAATATATAATATATAATATATAATATATAATATATAATATATAATATATAATATATAATATATAATATATAATATATAATATATAATATATAATATATAATATATAATATATAATATATAATATATAATATATAATATATAATATATAATATATAATATATAATATATAATATATAATATATAATATATAATATATAATATATAATATATAATATATAATATATAATATATAATATATAATATATAATATATAATATATAATATATAATATATAATATATAATATATAATATATAATATATAATATATAATATATAATATATAATATATAATATATAATATATAATATATAATATATAATATATAATATATAATATATAATATATAATATATAATATATAATATATAATATATAATATATAATATATAATATATAATATATAATATATAATATATAATATATAATATATAATATATAATATATAATATATAATATATAATATATAATATATAATATATAATATATAATATATAATATATAATATATAATATATAATATATAATATATAATATATAATATATAATATATAATATATAATATATAATATATAATATATAATATATAATATATAATATATAATATATAATATATAATATATAATATATAATATATAATATATAATATATAATATATAATATATAATATATAATATATAATATATAATATATAATATATAATATATAATATATAATATATAATATATAATATATAATATATAATATATAATATATAATATATAATATATAATATATAATATATAATATATAATATATAATATATAATATATAATATATAATATATAATATATAATATATAATATATAATATATAATATATAATATATAATATATAATATATAATATATAATATATAATATATAATATATAATATATAATATATAATATATAATATATAATATATAATATATAATATATAATATATAATATATAATATATAATATATAATATATAATATATAATATATAATATATAATATATAATATATAATATATAATATATAATATATAATATATAATATATAATATATAATATATAATATATAATATATAATATATAATATATAATATATAATATATAATATANATTCTCTCCACATGACCAAACCAACGAAGCCTCCTATTCTGCATACAGCTGCCAATACTGTCCAGATTCAATCTCCTTCTGAGTTCATTAGAACTGAGCCTGTCCTTTAGACTTACGTTGCACATCCATCTTATCATTCTCATGTCATTCCGCTCCATGCGGCTGACATCTTCAGCTTTCACTGGCCAAGTTTCACTGCCATACATCATTGTGCTACGTACACATGCCTGGTAGACTCTACCTTTGGTAGGTAATGGCAGAGCTCTGCTGGTTAACAATGGCATCAGCTCCCTGAACTTACTCCATCCACTGTTAACATGTGTATACATGTATTTGGATATTCTGTTTGAAAGTTTTTCAGGAATTATCTAGCTTTCTAGAGCAAGGCATTATTTTTGTAACGAAATATGGGTTCTTTAGAGGTTATAAAATTTTTGTAAGTGGACCACCATAATAACCAGTAGTTCTCAGTTGAACAAGATTTTAGAAAAGATTTTCCGCTACGTATATAACAATAGGAAAATAGAGCCTACTATTTGAAACGTAGGCCTACACAGAGGTTGTAATTTTGTTTTTTAATTTTGTTTTTTTTTCTTTTTTGGTTTTTTTGTTTTTTTACAAATCGAAAGAAGTCAAGTGTGTTTGATTCACACTTAAAAGGATTTGTTTCGAAAACCTGATGTCTTTTTTTTTTATGCAAAAATTTCAGTTTTCATGTTTCAGCATTGTTGTTTTAATATCTTATCATTAGTGCTAAGAGATTATTTAATAATGCAAACAAGCAAAAGGTAGTATATATCTGTTAGTAACTTTATTTTAAAAGTGGACATTAGCTGCACACGGCCTTACTGCAGGAAAAATAACAAGGTGTTATTAATAGAAAAATTTGAGTGGGGTGGCAATATTTGCTAAATTGTGGTTTTTCTATTTTTATTGCAACTCCCCCTTTTTCTTGACCCAGTCTTTGTATGGTTTAAGATTTCAAAGACTGTATAAGTAGAAAAATTCTCCCCTCAATTCGCCATTATTCATACCTAAAGATAATTTAACCTTGTACTTTAACACTATGAGTAACATATAGTAAAAATGATGATTGTTATTACATTGTAATGAAATTTATGAAGGGACATTTTAGGGTTCAACAAAGTGATCACTGTAACTAGGAGAAAGCTTTTCGCCTTGATATAAGTAATATCGAGAAACATTTACCAATTCAGGTACATTTGAAAGCTTCAGAAACTATAGCAGAGATCAGTAGCAGTCTAGACGCTTATCAAGGTTGCTTCATACGTGAAAAAAACAGAGTGCAACAAACTTCCTGTTAACATTGAAATCGTCATGCAATAAAAAGTCCCATTGAAAATTCGCCTGTTGTGTGGTACCCATATCATGAGATGTTAAACTTTATCAAATACTGTCTCATCGAGAACAGTGATATAGTGAGATATGTGATAGACATCAGGAAAAGTGAATATGGTTACACTAGCGTAGCCGTTGGCAACAGTATCTGATTGAAATATTTTTTGTTAAGTCTTAAACACTAAACGAGAACCACCTGTTCTTTACTGTGGTATAAAAGCCTCTATAGAACTGGTATTGTTTAGGCGATTGCTCCCTATTGGTTAACTGCAACAACTGTTTCGACTTTTTTGTAGAATATTAGAACTTTGGTACTGCTCGTTACCAGTGAATCCTTCTGAACAGATTGTAAGTAATACCTCATCAAAAGTAAACTTTAATTTTGAAATTTGGGTTATTTTTAAAAAGTTTTTCTTTAGCTTTGGACTTCAAATAATAACTCTTTCAAGATCATTTTTGAAAAACCTGTACGAAGATATTTAGACAAGCATTTTATTTTATATTTTCTTTCTTATTAAAAGCTTTACCATTGGTACTTAACCTGAATCCAAAATATGTCAAAATTATTAACTATGGATATGGGTTATGTCATTCCTTATAGAGTGACAGAGGAAAGAAAAATACCACTTGTGTAAATAATGAATTCAAATATTTCATTTAAAGCTAAACACATATCCTACTTAAGATATTAAAAATTCAATTTTTATATCAAATTTCTGTAGTAATATTAGGAATGCATCTGAAAAGTTTATACTTATTTTGTAAGGTAAATATATCAATTATTAGGGTGCCTGCTACTGTTCAAATTGTATATAATGTATATATATATTGGAATTAGAAATATTGAGCCCAAAGAAACGCGAGTTTCTAAAACCTTGTAATGGAGTCTTTTGTGTGGAAATTTTTGTGTGAAGAAAAATGTTTGCAGACACAAAACGAATCTTTTATCAGAAACCAAGCTTTCGTGCTTCCTATCGAAGATATAAAGTAACATATTACAAAGTTTCCCCACTACCCTGTACCCAGTTGGCAATGCAGAAGTAACACATCGACTAATTTGAACTTTCTATGCATCATAGTTCATAGTTGTCAGCATTCGAATTTTTGGCCATTTTCAGAAAAAAATTGAATAATAATTCAAAAAGTCCAAAAATGCTGGAAAAAATGCAACTACGTTGTTACAGTCTTATCAAATCTTCCTGTCAAATGTATATCACAAATTGATTTTATATTGCTTCAGCAAAAAAGGGGATGAAAAAGTTCGATGAAATTGAAACTGAATGCTTTTTCGCAATGTCAAAATATATGCCAAATTTTTTAATAGTTTTGTAAAGAAGCATACAATTGTTTCATTAGGATTGTAAAGTAATTTTTCTTTATTCAAAATATGACTCCATAAAAATATAAATATAGAATGCATCTGCAAGGTTTATACAATTTTTATAGGGCAACTATATCAATTATATATCAATAATATATAACATATCAAGGGTGCCTTCTTCTGTTTATAGGGTTTGATATTTTAAAAAAGCTGTACACAAATTTTTAAATAGATTTCAATATGACCAAAGTTCAAGTTTAAATTTTCAGTATTTTGAAGTGGGTGCATTATTTTATGAAGCAACAGGTAAATTTTTTTCCTTATGAAAAATACCTTTAAATTTTTTTTCAATGCATTTTCTTCAATCGGGTTAGTTTGAATGCTGGGAAAGAGTGTGGAAAGAAACGGCTGCGTACTAGTACACTACAGTACTAGTACATAATTTATGTATGTGTTTATGAATGTGTGTTTATGTACTCTAATGAGATAATTAGGTATTTAGAACATTTGAAAAGACGAAAAAGATCAAAACTGGAAGCAGTGTAATTTAAGTTGATTTTTTTATCTTGGTGGTGTAAGTGCATTTTTATAACTAATCTACAAATATGTAGATCTGCGGTCTTGTGATAAACAAAGGTGCTGCAAAAATTAATTCTTGTGTACTGGATAAATGTCAGTAGACAAAATGGGGTTTTAGAGCTCATGTGGAATAAGTTTGGCAGTTTTCAAAGAAAAAGAAGGAAAAGGACCAAAGTATCAATTATTGAATTTTTAAGTGATGTATTTTTTATGAGAATAACCTTGGAATTTTCAACTGTTAATCCTAAGGAGTGAAATATTCCCATCATCTACCAAAGATAAATGCTTATTGACAGACCACAATTCACTTATTTATAAATATAGGTGATAGTCATTTGCCTGGTAAGTAGCTTTCCTATCACTGATATCACTGGAGGTATGTATCAGGGTTGCCATATTGGCCTTTTTCGGGCCAATTTCTCGATTTTGGCCTTTTTTCGATAAAAACTGCCTGGAAAATTCAAATTTGGCCTACTACTTAAATTTTGCCTTTTTGGCCTTTTTCAACAGAAATCTTGAGGATGCATTGTTTTGTTTGAGTCAAAATAAGAAACTAATCTTAAATTGAAATAAAACACTACACTCTGAACTGAAGTTCAATATTAAAATCAAGAAATAGAAATTTCAACAAATAGTTCTTTGAAGGAAAAATGTTCACACTTTCTTATTATTTCTGTTTATTAAGCTGTTTTAATAATTCTCTCACGTTTTGCTAATTTGGCTTGATTTTGTTTGCCATTTCCGGTTTTCGATGATGTTTAGTTTTTTCTTTCCCATTTAATACTTCAGTCTCACAACAATGTAAGTTATGCTCAATTCAGTGAGTTAACAAAATTATTTAAGTCATGAGTTTGAGCAAGGAATACAAAGGGAGTAAATGGAAGGGATATTATGATAATGCAAGAAAGTTTAAACCTGAATGGGTGAAGAGACATCATTGGGTTAAAAGGGCTGCAGATGGATCATTTTACTCGTTCTGCAAAGTTAATATCAACCCGAAACTGTACAGTCTTAAGCAACAAAGATTCAACGAGGCACAACAACGTGACTACTGCAGCCTCGTCAAACAGAAAAATTACCCTGGTTTAAAGAAAGGAAAACAAGATCTTGAAAAAAATCGAGCTGCAGTTTGCTGTCTCAGTAACATGCCACTGTGCTATCCGGTCTACAGACCATATTTGAGAAATTATTGTCCAGTACAGTAAAGGTACCCAATTAGAAGCGATAAAACTTCATCCAACCAAATGCAGCAGCCTCATAAAGAACATTGTATCGGTAGTACTGCACGAAGAATTGTGCCAAGATATCGCTGGAGAAAAATTTTGTGTCATGATTGACGAGTCAACCGACATTTCTTGCAAAAAATACTTGTCCAAAACTGTTCGCTATTCCAGCGAGAAACAGGAGTGTATCGAAACAGCATTCATTGAACTGATTCCAATCACTTCTGCAACAGGTGAATATATTTTCAGCACATTGAAATCCAGTTTAGAGAATGCCGGATTAATATTCGTACACTGCATTGGATTTGGGAGTAATGGTGCGTCTACAATGGTGAGAAAACACAATTCTCTATGGTCTGGAATTCGGAATGCTCCTCTAAATCGTGTTTTGATGCGGTGTATCTGCTACTCGTTGGCGTTGTGCATCAAAAACGCATTTGAGAAGCTTCCTTCTCTATTGTGATTCCTTTTAAGTGAAATACCGAGATGGTTTTCAAACAGTGCTCTTCGACATGATTCATTTAAATTGCTCTTTAAAACAATCAACGGAGGAGATGACGAGAGTTTAAGTTTCAGTGGTGCTTTCCAGAATATGTCAACGACCCGGTGGCTTGTCCGTGGTAAGCTGGTTTACAACATATTAGTGAGTTGGGAAGAGCTGAAGACATATTTTTCGATTGCAGAGCTTGAAATGGATTCTTCTGCTCGATACAAAGCAAGACTGATTGGCGTGATGTTAAAAGATGACATAAACAAACTTTACTTTCATTTTGTTTCACCGATTGTCAATGAATTCAAAAGAGTTCATGCCTTTTTCCAGGCAACGCAGATCGATCCAAATGACATGTCCAAGGAGTTGAGTCTGTTCACTCAAGTTTGAGAAGCCCCTCATTTTTTGCGAATGGCTCTAATATTCCCATTGAAAGGATTTATTTAGGTGCCAAATACATTTATGAACCAAATCATTTTATCCATTCTTCCAACAACAACTCAACTGTTGTTCAAAAAGTAAACAAGATGGACAGCCGCTGTCTCTAGATGCTGTTAGAAGCAGAACGTCAAGTCAGCAAACTATTGCCTGGTTATGAAGAAATGCTCCTCTCTTTATCGTTTTTGCATCCATCTCGTATTTTGAGTCAAATTGATTTTAGTCCACTAGCACAGCTACCAATGCAGCACCTCATTCACGGTGAAAATATGTCAAAGATATGACGAAAGATATGACGAGCAATACAGGAAGATAAAGTTTGTGGACTGGGTCTCACAGACAGTTTTTAAAGATGGGATTCCTGAAAATGCTGAAAAGTTGTGGGGATCAGTCTTTTCGTAAAAAAAACACGCTTGGAGAAAAGCCATTTCAGGAGTTGGCAAAATATGCTCTTCCATGCATGACCACTCTTACTAGTAACGCTGTGGTGGAAAGAATTTTTTCTTATGTGACAGCCGTCAAAACGAAACCGAGAAACCAGATGTCCTCAACCATGCCAGAAGGCATTCTTTTTATCCGGACAGAGTTCCAGTTCCAGGAAAAGTATTGCAAGGACTTTCTGGTATCAATGAAAATGGTAGAACTGTTTAACTCAAACATGTATGGCAAGCAGCCAGGTAATCATGACGAAAGCGATAAAGAACTCAATTTTATTGATATTTAGAGACAAAAATATTCATCTTTCCACAGCACACATCACAGTGACAGAATTTTGATTTTTGCTTTAATTGTTTTGTTGTTTTGGTTGGTGTTACAGAAAATATAAAATTCTGTTCAAGTTTGCTACGAAGGCACATGATGCCCATCATGTTCTGTGCACGCGCATTGTCACGTTCTGCGCATCCGCAATTATCCATTTGGAGCACTTTTTAGTTTGACATTTTTTTGCTCATTTTGGCCTGATTTTGTCACCTGTTTGCCTTCTTTTGTAAATCCCATCTGGCAATCCTGGCATATATTGTCATACAACACAAGAGCTTTACTTTACTCATTTAAATTCATTTCAATGAAAATGACTCTATTTGAATGGAATATATTTCCTTATAAAAACAATCTCTCGTTGTTAACAAAACTCGTGGATATTAGAAAATGTTGTGTTAAAAGCCAGACAAGAACACCTAAAAACATTTTTAGCATCATTATCATTTTTCTTAGTTAATATAATTCTATATTTTTCATTAGTAATTTTAGTAAGTTGGCTGCTTTTTGGATGTACATGTTACGCCTTAGTAAGTAGCAAAAAAAGTCATCTATTAAAAATTCTACTGTTTTCTTGTTCAACCTAAATTCCTGATGAGCAGAAGGTATAACGTTTAAGATGAGCTCACAGTGGGTCGCATTTTTTAATTACTTTACTTCACCCATAAAAGAATAACATTTTGTGATTGACAAATCACAGTCCTCTTTTTTTAATAATGAGATTTAAAACAAATCAAATAGCAGTTTTGGGCTACTGCGAGAGAATTCTCCTACTTAGATAATTTGTAGACACAGAAAATTCCGTAAACACTCTTCAACTGGGAGTTGACTCTTGATACGTTCCTTCTTCGTGTCTCAATTACCTCACTGCCTCAAGCTTTTCTTTAATGTGTCTTCAAGCTTCAGAATAAATAAAACTACTTTTAATTGCTAATGTGGTATTTTGTGCCATCACATATCTTTGCATACATTATTTAGTTAAATACATGGGCACGCTAGTGCTTAATTTTTATTTGCAATAGGTAATTTGGCTTTTGGTCAATGGCTGAAATAGCAAATTTGAAGGAAGCAGGTCACGATTTTTATTTTCTGAATAACCAGATTTTATTGAGATAACAATATATACAGCAGGATGCATAATAGTCTTATAAAAGACTACCAAAACAGTTTAACAAGCTCTTTGTTTGACAAAAAAATAATTTTTTGTTTCCATTCTAACATTGGCTTAAGCAACTTTTTTAAATTATTTTTTTAAAATTTCTGTTGGAGTTACAGTTGTGCATAGCAACTGTTTTGTGGAAGAAAGAAGAAGAAAAAAACATTATTATCTGTTAGAAAATCTTGTAAAATTGTTCAGCTTTAAGTGAGGTTAGACCTTTGATTATAAAAACCCACATATAATAACAGCTAATATATTACATTAAGTCATCACTTCGTCCTCCATCAATATTAGGTTTTGTGAAAATCAAATAACTCTTGAAAACAACATAAGGCAAAGCAAAAAGAGACTTTTTAATATTGCATGCGATTGCATTTATTTTCAACACAACAAATACTTGAACCTGAGAATATAAGAAAATAAATTAGAGGTAAACTTTTAGATTAATTTTTCGCAAATAGAATTTTATGATTTGTAAATTCTGCAAAACAGGAATGCAGGTAACTTTAACTAAATGTCTGTTACTTTAATTTACGGCTTTTTCTGTCAACAACAGACATTTGGATGGATGTTAAAAATATGGTTAAGAAAATTGTTAAGATTGTTTTTATTAAAAGAGCGAGAAAAGTGGCATTTTCCTTAATGAAATTAAGGTAGGTACCCAGTTTAATATTCAGTTTTTTAGGTAAGAAAATTTAATCATTGTACTACATTATTCTTTTTCACTATCCATAGCCATTGGGCTGTAGGTGCACTTTTCTGCTTTTAACAATGCATCTCCATGCTTTTCACCTGCTCTCCTTGTAGCCTCTTCCATTGACAGTTGTGTCCATTCATGAATGTTATAGAGTCATATCACAACAATAAATCCCAGTAATTTTAGATATTGCTTTTTAATTGCTAAATGCTTTGGTCAAATGTTTGCATTGCTAGAAAAGGATAACAAAAAGACGTTTCTGGAACTTCATATGTAAGTACCAATGTTCTTAAAAAGTAATCAAAGACGTTATTGGTTCAACAGAGAAAAATTATACAGTATGACGAACCTTGAAGGATGCACTCCTGTACAAAAATTGGTATTTATACTTGTTCTTAAATTCATCGGAAAAGGGGTTATAAATATATATTAATTGACAATAAACTACTTTTCAGATTACCTCGAAAGTTATGAAATGACACAGCTCTACATCTTGAATAGTAATTAAATCAGGAAGTTACACTTTAGATTTTACAGCATTTCAAAGTGACATCAATCTGTAAAATAAAAAACTGGGTTTTCAAAGTTATCAATTACAATAGTATTGATGGTATCAAATGCTTTTTTTTAATAATTGAGTGTTATAAAAGTGCTAAAGCTACTAAGTACACGGAACAAAAAAAAAAAGATATAAAAGGTTAGCCTCAGAGATCAGATTTGACCTTCCACTTGAAAATATTCAATTCATAGGATGAAGAAAAGCATTCAGAATATAGCTATACGACGAGCAAAAGTACATTCATACAAAGATCTCTTTCACAAGGAGGACTAACAACTGAATAAGGATCAAGATCTTGAGAGAAAAGAGTCACACGAAATACAACAAACTGAGCCACTGGCGAGGGAAGGTTATCAGAACACTTGCTATGATAATACCAATAGAAAGGTCGAAGTCAAGACACTTCCGTTGATAAGAAAAAGACTGAAAAGTAACAACAAGATTAAACACTATCTGATTACAAAGGTGTCTCTGAACTTGACCCCCCCCCCCACCTCAAAAAAAAATGAGATAAGAGAACTTGTGTGTAGCTGTGACAACAATACTCCGTAAAAGAAGGGGTAGCAGATATATTGTGATACAAAATAAACTTAGCTTTAAGTTAGACTCTAGCGCGATACAAAGAACCTGTCTTTGCAGAAGCAGACTTAGTTATAGGTTGAATATAGAAGCCCCCAAAAATATGAGGAGAAAATGACAGAACAAATAACCTTGAAGATAATTATTTCTCAGGAACTGAACCAACCATATTATGGTTAACATCATATCCATTGTGCATGAATATTGGTGGGTGAATAAGGACTTAAAATTTGTATCAAACAACAACGTTTGCACTTTTGTTGCTTTAAAAGAAACCAGCCACTTCCTGCCCCATTTCATAAAACTCTGAATGTCTGACTCCAAATCTTCAGCATGTTTGACTTTTTCTGCTGAGATGCCTTGTGACCAACGACAGAGCACGAAATATTATCATCAGCATAGTTTTTAATAACCTGGAGCAAGTTAGCAGGATGGTTATTAATGTAAGTAAGGAAGACTTGGGCCTAGAATAGCCCCTTGAGAAATGCTAGCATTACCAGAATAGTTGAAGAGTTCAATTGCATCCAGAGTGGTACACATATTATGATCTTAGAAAAAAGACTAAATGAAACCCTAAGCATTTTTATAAACACAATAATCAGAAAATTTAAAAAGCAACGCAGCTTATCAAAACTTATGAAATGCCTTAGAAGTGTCCAGAGCTGTAGCACCTTTATAGACTTCCGTTTCAAATCTTTATTTTAGCTGCCATTTAGCAAAGTGTTTGTTTCTATAACAATATATCAATAAAGCTGAGCATGCTTTTCATTTACTGGTTGTTGTTTAATTGTCTCTCACTTGCAATGTTTGCAGACGATAAAGGTTTTTCAGCTAATTGTAAGTTTACACCGAGACTGATACATTGTACCCACATAACATTTCCTTAAGAGGGAGAGGGAAAGAGAAAGAAAGAGAGAGGGGGGAGAGAGGGGGAGAGAGAGGGGGAGAGGGGAGAGAGAAGGAGAGAGGGGAGAGAGAAGGAGAGAGAGGGGGAGAGAGAAAGAGAGAGAAAGAAAGAAAGAAAGAAAGAGAGAAAGAAAGAAAGAAAGAAAGAGCGAAAATTACTTAAAATTCCTGTAATGCTAGGAGGTCAAGTGTCTAATAATCATTAACTCCTCTACATTCTAGTACTGCTATCGAAAATCTGCCATAAACAGTATTCATAGTTTTGGTAGAGCGAGTTGAATTTTTATTTGAATTCTGAAAAATGTTTTTACCTTTATTTTTTATTTAGAATTGAATGTCAATTATTTTCTTACTTTTAGTTTATATTGAAGCTAAAAGTATATAATCAACTGTTTATGCTGAGTTTATACCTGCAGTATAAGGATCTACAAGTATAGAAGTGTAAAGTGGTATAAGAAAAAAAACCCTACGTGTTATCTATATGTTATAATTATTATGTTATAAGGGCGTCAAGCATTTGTTGCACCTCACAAGGAAATTGCTTTAATCCATTTCAGCTGCTAAAGAAGTCAAAACATGTTGCAAAGATTGATTTAAGTATCTTGTTTTGATATAAAATATTTATCTATTTAGGGTGATTTTATTTTTATTTCAAAATCTTATCCAGACCAGGATGTCATTTTGACATATGTTTCTTTTTCTCTTTTTCTGTTACTTTTTTTTGTTTTCTAAGGCCTATGGTAGCACCTATTGCAAATCTACACACTGTTGGGTACGAGTCTTTCTTCTGAGGCAGATGTTATCACAATAATTTTTGCCACAGAAAGTATTTTCACAAATTTATCTGCAGGTTGACTGCAAGAAGTTTATGAATAGGCAATTAGAAAACAATTAGTTCGGGATGGTTTTTTTTAATGATGGTGCATTGTTGCTATTTTTAGTGAGCATTTACTTTGCAACTTGTGCTTCTATGACACCTTCTTAATTTTCGTCTTCAATTGGACCATTTTTAATAGAACAGACCCGGTAAAACAATAAACTTGGAAGCATTACACACCAAAGCAAAGGAAAGTTTAAGCAAAGTTTGCCGAAAATATGGTCTTGAATTCTGATAAAGCGTCTTACCCATTCAGTGACAGAGTTTAGAAGAATGTATGATCTTTTTAAGTCGAATATGCATAACTTAATATACAACCTATGTAAATTCATGATTTTCCAGTCAAAAGGTAATAAGTATATTCTGGAACGCTTTAAAAGATTATTTTAACAGTTTTCGATTGAATATAATTATGTACACATTCGTACCACACATATATACACATATATCTTCCCTTTTCATATAAACAGATATTACACGCTATTTCGTTGTTTTCTTGGGGCATGTTCGGGAAATGTTTATTTTGATGTTGTTATTTGTTCTTCTATCTCTTACAGTGTTATTTGTTTCTTTTATTTAAATATGGTGAAAAACAATTAATACTCTAAATGACACATTTGTTTTCCATCTGATAGTATGATTAATTCATTATTTTTTATAAATTTTCATTTTTTCTTCCATTCTCCCAAAAATGTCAGTCAGTTGATCAAAGTGGTTGTGCTGTATCCAAAAGTTCCTAAAAGATTTTAAATTCGATTTCATGAAAGTAAAAGCTATAGATCCTCACAAAAGACATTGATTTCTGTAGCCAAAGGGACTTGCCCCCAAATTATTTCCTTGGTCAATAAATTCATGTTGGAGACCACGTCCAAATCCGAGCAAAATAGGAAAATAAGCTTTATAAACCTCATTGATCAGTTAAAATGTAAAAAGAAACATGAAATAGAGTTGGAGGTGGCAGAATTGAGAATGCTGGGGTGGGCACTTGGAGTCACACGCCTGGATAAAATCAGAAATGAATACATCAGAGGTACAAATCTTGTTAAGAGATTAAGCGAGAAGCGAAGAGAGGCAAGACTCAGATGGTATGGGCATGTGATCAGAAGGGAAGATTAGTATATCGGGAGGAGAGTGATAAACATGAATCTGCCAGGGAGGAGGAAGAGAGGAAGACCAAGGAGACACTACGTGGATGTAATAAAAGAGGACACGAGGGGGTGGGAGTGAGAAGGAAAGATGCTGCTGACCGCATCAAATGGAGACGTATGATCCGTTGTGGCGACCCCTAACAAGGAGCAGCCGAAAGATAAAGAAGAATGTATAAAGCTACACACGATCAACCAAAAATCAAGATTCATAAATGAATGTTTTCCATTTTTTCCTGCATTCCATTTTTAAAATTACAACCATAACACGAGAATCAACGTGCGTAATGATTAAATAAAGTAGAGTGAATGAATGAATTATTGTAATTGATTGAGGGTGCAAGATACTTTGTCTGTGACGGAGCAATAATTACATTTGACAGAGCAACTTTCATATGCTCCAGAGTGGTACAATGGCTTCTTTAAAAGGTTTAAGTTCACAACAACAATTTGACATATTTAGAATTTGCAGGCTGGAAACCACATTAAATAGTAATCTTAGTACAACATAACTTATGTGTATGTCACAAAAAATTTGCTTTAACTGTGCTGAAAAAGATTTTTACACATGTAAAACTGAAAAATAATCTGTAAAACGTTTTGATTGCTGAAGTCTTGATTAGTATATACGTAGTGACAACTTCTGTGTTTCAAGGAATAAAATGATATTTTTTTTGGGAATATATTTTTTGCTTTTTTTATATATCATTTTCTTAAAGAAATAAAAATATTTTTCCATAGCATGCCAGAGGTAATGCAATTTTCAAACGATTCATTACATCATATATTAGAATTTTCTAACCAGTAGTTTACCTTTCTTATTCAAAATTACCATTGGAAGTTTCAATTATAATATAACAAAAGATAAAAAATAGTGCTTTGCTTGCATTGTTGTCTTTTAATTAAAATTTACGATAGTGAAGAAGAAATTTTTTGTGATGAAACTGCCATAAAATAGAACAACAATTTATATTTTTACTTTATTCTATACCGTGTTGAAAATTTTCAAAAAAACATATCCAATATGTCAAATATTGGAGTCTAGAGCTAAACATTTCAGCGAAAGGCAATTAGTATTTCCACATAAGACACACCGCAATTATCGTGGTAAAATAATTGCAGTATTCTGTATACCATAACAAAATAAAATCCCATGGAAAATTTAGCTGCGTTTTACCAGTATGATTATACTCAGATACAATTGCCTAAATTAACACAATTAGTACTTTTTAATTAAACTATATTTTTGTTTACTTTTAACCTACTTCATAACACCTGACAATATGCATATTAGATCAAGAACACGTACAATTAGAAGGCATATTAAATAAGTTGAACAATTTATTTACACGTCTTGTTTATTTACTTACATATCGTTGACCATTCCGTCACACGTTTGCTTTGATTCAATTACACGGGAAAAAAATAAGGGCCAATTACCCCTCATGGTTTGTCAGCATCTTACTGTAATAAAGATTTAAAATATTCTCATTGGCTTGTCTTTTTGATAAGCGATATCTTTTATAAAGATGCTAACTGAGGAGAAAACGTAACACTTTGTTTTTTTTCAAGACCTTACTTCATTTTAGGCAGACTGAAGAAAACCAATTTTACGTTTTACTAGCTAACCAATATGATATACAGAACTATTAAAATTTTAATAGGTTTAACTTTTATACGTTCTCTCATTTTTACATGCTACTCCTTTGATCGAAAAAATTATTTTTATTGTTTTACGGGATTATCGTATTTTTAACTACTTCCACATTTGCTACTACTGCTACCACTACTACTACTACTACTACTACTACTACTACTTCTGCTGCTGCTACTACCACCACTACCGCTACTACTACTACTACTACTACTACTACTACTAATAATAATAATAATAATAATAATAAAATTAATATTACTACTACTAATACAATTACTACTACTGCTGCTGCTGTTACTACTACTGCTACTACTACTACTGCTACTACTACTACTACTACTACTACTACAACTATTATTACTATTACTACCACTACTATTTTTACTATTACTACTACTACCACTACTATTTCTACTATTACTACTATTACCACTACTAATACTAATACTACTGCTGCTGCCGCTGCTCCTGCTGCTACTTCTACTTCTACTGCTTTTCTATTACTACAAACTATATTCAAAATGACGATACTATATTAAAATGCTTGTTTTTATTTATTTACCAAATTATAACAAATTACACGCTAAAACAGATAGATAAAGATATAGATATAGATATAGATAAAGATATAGATATAGATATAGATATAGAAATAGATATAGATATAGATAAAGATACAGATATAGATATAGATATAGATATAGATATAGATATAGATATAGATATTGATATTGATATAAATATTGATATAGATATAGATATAGATATAGATATAGATATAGATATAGAAATAGATATAGATATAAATATAAATATAGATATAGATATAGATATAGATATAGATATAGATATAGATATAGATATAGATATAGATATAGATATAGATATAGAAAAAGATATAGATATAGATATAGATATAGACATAGATATAGATATAGATATAGATATAGATATAGATATAGATATAGATATAGATATAGATATAGTATAGATATAGATATAGATAGATCTTTTGTATTTTCTTGATCTAAATACGTGACAATTATCAACTTTGCTGATGAATCCAAGTCAAAGAAGCACATTTGGTAAATGTATTTCAGGGAAATATTTACCTCTGTTTCCAAACCCGACACCAAGGCCTTGTCATTTACAAGTTGTATGGAGCACATTGGAGCGAGACGATTATTGAACACCTAATCAAGTCAGTATTTCATCTTGTCTTGTTTGAATGTGTAAATAAAGTTATAGATAAGAATATTAAACAATATTGATGATAACTTGTAGCATTCTGCTAAACCTTTTTCACGGGTACTGGGTTAGTAAAGAAGTTATTAGATGTTACAGGGGTATGATAGTCAGAATGTAGAGCAGAAATAACTTTAATTATTTGTAATAGTACACTGTGGAATTTTTGAACTGATGCAAGTAGTTAATGGTCCATTTTCCCACACGTTTCTTTTAAATCCAAGAACGCCATCAGATATAATGCACTGCATATTATAAGAATGGCTCTATGTAACATTTATTGTATTAATCAGACCTAAAAGCTGTGCGCCGCTTTACTTGTTTTCAATGGAAGCTCACCAATTCTCTGATACCCTCCCTACATGCAGAAATCACATTTATGCCAAGAGCTTCTTTCTTTGTACTGCTACCGGCTACTTTGAAATCTTCTACCTTTTTTGTTTCTCTGCAGAGTATAACCTTATTCAGTTAAAGGATCTTTGTATCTTTTAGCCCTTCCACTTTCCCTGCCTGTCTCATAAATGCCCTTCTTTCTAAAGCTTTTAACTCTTTACTTGCATTAGAGCTTTGTTATGAGTGTGAGTTAAAAACCCCAATTATTTCTGTAGCTAAGTGACACATTTTGACTTGTTAACAGTTGTTTCATGTTTCGGAAAGACAATTTTGCCTGGCATGTAGAGTTTTTATTCTTTCTTTCAAATTTTCCATTTTCTGTGAGCAAAACACTTAAGTAAACCAATTTTTTCCGGTAGGATATAGATTTTCTATCTATTTTAATATTCCATTTAATTTTTTCCCTTCTTTTCGTGAAATTACCATTGATTCTGTTTTTGTAGCATTAAAATTAATGCTTAGGGATCTTCCTTTTTCAGCAATCAGCGAGTTATCATCTACATACCGTTATTATTAATGCTGTACCCATTTACATTAATTACTGACATACCTTCACTATTCTTTATAATTTTCTCACTTAATATTGGTAAGATATCAGGTAAAAAGACAAACTTGTTTTACTCCTCTCTTTAAATGTTACAACTGGCTTTGAAATCATTTTTAATCATCTTTACCATTGATGTTTAATTCATATAGTGCATTCATGATCTCTATATGACTAACCTTATCAAATGCAGTGATATACTTAATAAAGCAAATGTGTAGATTTTTTTCTACAATACACTTTGTGAAGAATATCGATACTTAATATAGATTAGTGGTTCCTTTCTCTTCTAGAAAACAACATTGTTGTTATGCTATTACTAAACTCATTTTGTTTTTTGCCGTCATCATCAGAAGCTATTCCTACAGTTTAGAAATTAGCATTGACCATCCAATATATTCAAATGGTTTTAAGATTACTAACCTTATATCATCGGAGACCAGTGCTTTTGTTACCTTCAGCCTTTCCATATTTTGTCGGTCTCCTTTTTTCATAATCGGTTGTCCCTCCACGTACTTTTGAAAACCAATCCACTCAGTTCCCTTTTGTCTCAAAACCTGTCAATAATTTCTAAACACTGTTCTAAGATTTCATTTCTGTATTAAATAGGAATAATTTTATCCTCCTCACATTTTACTTGGTCATTTTGATTTATCTCGTTCTATATATTATTAGATTTCGTCAATGAGTCTTTAGTAATCTTTTGCATTGCTATCCACCATACTTATTTTGCTTCGTTGATTTTCTCTGTAACTTCTTTCCAGCCTGCTCATCTTCATCTTTTTTCTTCAGAACTTTCGTGTTACTTAATTTTGTCGGTACATTTTGCTTTCTTCATTCTTCCCAACAGCCACATTTCAAATGCCTTTCAATGTCTGATTTCCTCAGAGTCTGTGTTTCAGATGCATACATCACAACACTCCACACTAAGGTCTTCACTAATTTTTTCAATTCCTTGCCAATTCCACCATTTAACATTGATTTCAATTTGTTCAATGTGTCCTTGGCAATTCAAATTCGGGTGAGAATGTCTTTTTCTGCATACACGTTCCCTGAAATCATACTTCCTAGATACTTGAAATTCTCCACCTGCTGTATATCTTCTCCATCAATCGTGATCTTTACATCTCCCTGTTTTCTTCCTATCTTCTTTGCCTCTGTCTTCTTGGTATTTATTCTTATTCCATAGCTCTTGACAACTCTGTTTGTTGTGTTTATAATTCTTTGCAATCCACCCTCGGTGTTACAGATCATAACTTGATCATCTGAGAAACGTATGGCGTGCACAAATTCACCTCCGACCTTGACTCCTTAATTCGGATCATCAAAAGCTTCCTTCATCATTGCCTCCGCGTATATATTGAAAAGTCCTGAAGGGGTGATACATCCTTGTCCAACACCTCTACCAATGTCACTGGGCTCAGCCAATTCCCCGTTCAATCTTACCACAGTTTTTCGTTCCATGTACAGCCCTGTGATAAGCCTTCTGTCTCTCCACTCCACTCCGATCTCTGCCAGTATTTCCATAATCTTCTTCCAGTTCACTCGGTCGAAGGCTTTCTTGTAGACAATAAAGCATACATATAAGTCCTTGTTGAATTCACTACTTAGCTCAGCAAAACATCTTAGCACACCNCCTTGTCCAACACCTCTACCAATGTCACTGGGCTCAGCCAATTCCCCGTTCAATCTTACCACAGTTTTTCGTTCCATGTACAGCCCTGTGATAAGCCTTCTGTCTCTCCACTCCACTCCGATCTCTGCCAGTATTTCCATAATCTTCTTCCAGTTCACTCGGTCGAAGGCTTTCTTGTAGACAATAAAGCATACATATAAGTCCTTGTTGAATTCACTACTTAGCTCAGCAAAACATCTTAGCACACCGATTGCCTCTCTTGTGCTTCGATCCCTTCGAAAATTAAACTGCTCCTTTGCAAAAACGTCTTCTGCCCTCTTTTTTAGCCGTCTGGCTAATATCGTTTAGTCTCTAATAATTCAAATTTCTTTCTCGCTATTAGAAAACCTTGCTTAATAATTGTTAAGTTAGTTTTCTAGACATCAAAATTTGAATTAAAATTTCTAAGTTCTATGAGAACGCACTACGCTAACTTTAAAATAAACAACTACTTTGCTCGGTTATGGTGCAGGGACTTTCTCTTTTTCATTACATTTCCGGCTTTAATTATTAATGTTGATTGCCTTGTGCTGCTTTAGGAAACTCGCATAGTGACAGAAGTGTGCAAATTTCCGAAATTTTAATGTCTGACGTTATTGCATTGGGATAGTTTACTGGTTTCCGATCTAGTTGAAATAATGCTTCAGTCAGATACCTTTACAGAGGATGTATGGTTTGTATTATATTTCCTAATTTGAATTCGACAGAATCCTAAAGGTATAATAGATATAGAGATTAAGGGGTCCAAAATTGGCCTACGGTTATGTTATGCAATAAGCTTTTTGACCTTAAGGTTTAAAGGAAGTGATTCTTTTTAAAGAGCTATTTGAGTATAACGATTCCAAACAAAAGTTATGACCCCAAAAAAGACAATAGGTTTATTAATCTGACTATAAAAGAATTCTTATTCTATTTTGAAAAATTAATGACCGTTTCTGATTGGAGTTTAAAAAGTTACTTGTATAATTCTCTTTGTTATCATTATCAGCAGTTAAAACAGAAAAATAAAAATAATAATCGTTTGAAAACCTAATAAAATCAATTTAATCTCTTGCCCATAATCAAGCAGTCATCTGCCTGACTGCTGTTCTGAATTTATCGAAAACTGATTTAATTGTTCCTTGGTATACACATTAGAATTACGTAACCAAACGACGATATTAAAGAAAAGGGTTTTGTTCCATAGGTGAGCAGCTCAGTTTCTACACTCACTTATTGTAAGACGAAGTTATTGGTTCATCTTTTTGACAAGCTGATTAGTCTGCTAAAAATACGTAAATATCAGATTATCTCAAGAACTCTTATTTATCTTGGCACCTGCCTCACCCAAGTCTATTACTCATTCCCTAAACAAGCCAATGCTTACACTAATTTCCTTAACAAATTCAATTTGACTTATTTCTTTAAAGTAGGATTCTTTGCACTGGTATAAGTGATCCTAGATCTGATCTTGTTATGCACAACCAAGTTCAAAGTTAGTTCATCATGAACACAACTTGATAGTCATCTAAGCACAATGAATTAAATGAACCTCTACAAAAACTTTACATGGATCTTCTTTGTGATATCTCTGGCATGCAGGAAATGACACACTACTCAGGTTAAATATGGCACAGTTAAAATATTTATATCAAGTTAATGGTCTGGTTTAAAGAATACAAATGTTTTTTGCAAAGAACCTCTAAAAATCATCTATTGGCAAAATTTTCCTCTGAAAAGGTGCAAAAAATACTCTTCTTTATAAGTGTCTATCTTTCCATAAAAGGTTCAGTTCGTACTTCACATTAGAACATAGCACGTTTTGTCAAATAATTATCATACTAGGCTTTATTTAAAGTTTCAGCCAGGAGTTTGCTAGAGATGGAAAAACTGACTGTTGATTTCCGTAACAGTTCTTTCGACAAGCTTCTGTAACACCAATAAAAAGATTATTGGCAGATATTTTTCGCCTGCTGATTTCAATAAATTTTTCAATTGCATATAGTTGAAGCATGTAGACAATAAAGAAGAAACAAAAGGTTACAACTAGCAAAAAATAATATCAATTTTGATGGTTTGATATTGTAGTCTTCCAGAACTAGCTACTTATAAAATTTCATTCTCAAGTAAAATGCTCTAATTAGCAAAAAATTGTCCCACTGATGTTACTTTTGTTTCTGTCAAGGATTATTATATTTCATTGAAAATTCCTATAACAAATTGAATACAATTTCAAAATCTGCTTGAACAAAAATTTAGTTGCTAAATTTTGCGAAAGGTACAAACTAACAAATAGATATTGGAAATGTCAAGGGAACGTTCATTAAGTTGTGAGTACGTTTTCGAAGCGAGAGTCTGTTTTGAAAACTTACCAAAATATTCTAAAAATATTATTACTGAGAAAATTAAGCACTCTCATTTTCAATTGAAAAATTAACTTTTTCATAATGAGTTTTGATTATAAAAGGAAGCTGTAGTCAAGTTTTAAAAATTATTTTCCAAGATGAATTTCGGTCTTATTTCAGAAATCAGGAAGCTATGATTATTCAAAAAAAAAATCTTGTTCTGAAATTAAAAAAGTGGAAATGGGATCGGTTATAAATTTAGCAGTAGTTTTTGGTACTAATTGTATTACCAATGTAAAGTTAAAATATTTATGTATACATATACACAAATATTTTAACTTTACATTGGTAATACAATTAGTACCAAAAACTACTGCTAAATTTATAACCGATCCCATATATGTTATATGTCNTTGTGAGTACGTTTTCGAAGCGAGAGTCTGTTTTGAAAACTTACCAAAATATTCTAAAAATATTATTACTGAGAAAATTAAGCACTCTCATTTTCATTTGAAAAATTAACTTTTTCATAATGAGTTTTGATTATAAAAGGAAGCTGTAGTCAAGTTTTAAAAATTATTTTCCAAGATGAATTTCGGTCTTATTTCAGAAATCAGGAAGCTATGATTATTCAAAAAAAAATCTTGTTCTGAAATTAAAAAAGTGGAAATGGGATCGGTTATAAATTTAGCAGTAGTTTATTGGTACTAATTGTATTACCAATGTAAAGTTAAAATATTTATGTATATGTATATGTTACATGTCAATTAACAAATGCAAAAACCACTCGAGATGTTTCATACCCAAACCTGACCCTTGCGAAAATGAATAAAAGTATATATATAATGAGAATTACATTGCTAGCATAAAACACTTGTTACCCTGTGTATAGACATGTTTCCCAGAATGCATTGTATTGTTCTTTACCGCTTCTTTCATCTCCGAAGTAGACGTTTTTCTTATCAGCAGGACTCCAGATCTAACTTTACTACTATACATCAATTAAATTAGTTTTTTAAGTCAACAATTCACGATTAAGCATTGGGATTTCGGTTAGACAGGCTTCCATAGTCGTATTTTGTTCCACAAGCTCTCTTACTCATGTTAAACATATCTTTGGTTTGACTCTAATGTTACTTTATCATATCCTTGAAATTTTTTTAAAGCATCACGATGGGAGTTATTAGTAACTGGAGGCCATATGACGGCAGGGGTCGCTCACTCTAGGATCCGCACCAGGACTCACTGCTGGTGGGCAGTACTTTACTGATGAGGGAAGGGGGCAAGAGGTTCATAGAATCTGACAGTTTTTTTCAAAACTGGTATCTTTCTTCTTTGATATGCACATTTTCCCTTTATGTGATTGGAACATTGTCAAAGTGGAGTTTGTTATTCTTTCTTCCACTGTCTGATCTCAGCAGGCATTTTTCTGTTGCTTGTCAGAGACCTGATGTAAGTGTTCAGTTGTTTCTCATAAATCAAGTAACAGTTGCCTTAATCATGAACATAATCGCCTAGTAAGAAATTCTTTGGAACTACCACCAACCTTCGTTACTGTTTGATGTTCGTTAGTGTTGCAAGTTGCTGTCTTATTTGTCACACAGACTTGTCGATTCAATAAAACCTATAAAATCAAATAAAATGGCTTTTAATTGGAAGAGTCGGTCGATATACTTACCAACCATATATCGTCATAGTATAATAATATAGTATTAGGAATAAACTCCAAACAGCCAGATGTTAAGGCTTATATTTTAACAAAATAATAACAAAAAATAACAAAAAAAACAAACTCTTACATCACAAACAAACAAAGTCATAGAAGAAGTGCTTCAGAAATTTAGATAAGAGACAGACATAAGAAAGACCATGTTGGTAACAGAGGTCCCGGGCTTGTGACTGGCAGTGGCTGCGTTCCACATGTGTTACGGGAACAAACACTCAGCATACCTTCTGTCACAAAGATCTAAAAAACACGGTAAAAGAAAGAGAGAGAGAGGGAGAGAGAGAGAGAGAGAGAGAGAGAGAGAGAGAGAGAGAGAGAGAGAGAGAGAGAGATTACGAAAGGAAAAGATGTAAAATGATCATTTTCCATCAGCTCCATATAGTTAAGTACAGGCTTTCAGCGAACGATCAGGAAGAGAATAGAAGGTAAAAAGTCAAGGACATAAGATAGGACAATAAATTCACAGAGTAGTCAAATTTGAGGTAATGTGGAAACATGTTTTGTCAAAAGAATATATACTATAATATAGTATAATATAGTATAGTATACTATAGTATAGTATAATATATATTTACTGAAATAAAAAACAACTGACAAGAGGAAGGAAATACATTTCACCTCGGATTCATTTTGTTAATTATTGGTTTGATGATATGTCGAATTTCTTCTGTGAACTATATAGAAAGAGAAAAATATTACTTTTCATTTTTAAACTACTTAACAATCCTGTATTTCAGCACAAAGCTATTAAATGAAAATAGAGGATTTGGAAAAATTAAGATTAAATGTAATAAAAATTTTATGCATTTTTCTGACCTTAATTATTTCCAGCCCCCATTGTTGTCAAATTCATTTGCTTTATTACCAGGATTTTGTTTGCATCACAATATTCTGAGTTATTTCCTCATCCTTTCCCTACCTAGCTACAATGGACATGTCATTTAAAACTACCTGTATATGATAATATTTTTTATCTGGGGGTGACCACTCATTAAATTTTTAAAAAATGCCTTGAAAAGAAGGAAGAGAGTTTAACCAATAATAAAAATTTGAGGAACGCCAGCATCAAGCCAATGCTTATCAGATGTAATTTTACCCAGTTTGATGAACAATACGAAAGAAAAGACGTCATAGTATCAAAGATCTTCCACCAATACTATAATTAAAAAGCTTTTGAAACAAGGCAAAATGCTACACCCCATTCAAATACCATCCAGACCTGTATCGAGAGCTGAGCACGTACTTCACCAGAATAACCAATTACTGCCCTTCATTTCCCACAAAAGATCATTAATTACACTTAAAACGTCATTATTGAAAAGAGAACCTCTAAATCTCCAATTGACATTAACAATAAGACCCAGGATTTGTAAGACTTCAAACAGTACACTGTTGAAAAGTTGTTTCTAGTACTTACTAATGACAGAAAATGTGCAGGTCAATATCAGATAAGTTCTGTATAAGTTATGGATATGAGGATATTACCCGAACAAAATATTTGCAGGGTGTAGAGTCTTTGGCTGAGTAGAATTGTAACAGACGTGGCCTTAGGAACAGAGCAAAAAAACTAGAACTGTAATAGATATAGGACTTTTTAAAAATGTTACTATATTTGCAATTGAAGGAGAGAGCACATTGCTAAGAATATAGCTTTGAATATTAACTTTATGTAATTTGGTTTGCTTAAGAATAGGATAAAAATGCGAGCGGTATGACGTCTGGTGCCAAGATGGTGATGATGGATCTAAAAATGACCTCCAAAATATTCTTTTAGTATTCATTTTCCACCTTCTTGCTCACCCTCAAAAGCTAATATTATATTTTTGACATCGGTCTTCTGAATTCTTGTTCACTGCTATGGACTATCCTAATTTCTTATACCACAACATGTCATTAAATAAGCCAGTTTTCTTAATCCCTCTTTTTATTATTAATTAATCTATCCTCAATTTCTTATATCTCAATTTCCCTTATTATTTTTTTGCGGCAAGAGATAAATTCTCCTGCTTCTTTACTATGTTCTACTGACTTCCTTTAGCCTGAACTTCTAGGCTTCCGTTTAAGGCACAGACGAATGATTAAAGAGATGGCTTGATCCTTTATCCTTATCAGCAAAGTAATGAGATGATTTAAAGCTAGATAAACGTGCCATATAAATTTTATGTTAATGTAGGATACCGCTTACTCGAAGAAAATATTTCAGAGCAAATTATAGTATTTTTCAAACCATTTTCCATGTTGCATCAAGAAAAAAGCCATAGCTTACTTATTTTTGTAAGGTAAGTAACTGTTTTAACATTTTTTAACAAACTAAATTGTTGGGCAAGAAAAAGTTTAAAAGTACTTTAGGTGAAGTGTAGTTTAGTCTATAAACCAAAACTTAATAAATTTAAAAGCTACATTTCATCACGTTTTTTACTTTATGACTGCTGTTTTTTGTTTTTATGACATTTAAGCAATTATCTAGGTAGGTTTTGTTTCTAACTGTATTTTTTCTATTTATTAAGTTGCTCAGATATACATATTCTTTGTTACATAGATTTGTATTTAATAACAAGTTGCAAATTTTACACTTAAAATGTAAAATATTGGCCTTGTTTAGGTAAGTTAACAAGTTAATGACATTGGTCTTGATTGCTCTTGGAAAACATCCTATGTTTTTTTAACTATTTAAGTTGCATATTTTGCAGAACAGCTACTTAAAACATAAGGATTTTGATCTAGACTGCTTAAGAGAAGTTCATATTGAGGTTATCTGATGTATTACTGAAAAAAGCAATGAAAAATAATCTGAAGGTCCCATTTTTACCAATTGTACTACCACAATGATGCTAGTGTGTTATCTAATTCGTTCATTTTTTAAAAGAAAGTTGTAGGAAATATAAAGACCACTGGTAAGCAGCAAGAGGATTTTCTATACTTGACCTAAAGTATGAAGAGCTGTTTTAAATTTTCAAAATGAATCATAATCTACCCTCAGTGGGTATGTGTTTTGTCTTTTGGAATGCAATTACGTAAAATTCAGCTGGAATCATTTGAGAAAAAGATGGAATGGATGTAAGGAATATTTTGAGAAAGCTTATACTAAATGAATGGTATAGTAAGGGCATTGTTTCCTCATTTTCTCCAAGACTTTAAGAGGACGTTTGATGTTTAAGGCTGTTTTAATTGATAAGATATATGATCGAAGCGCACCGATATAACATTTTTTTACTGGCTGTAAAACGGATTGCAAGAGAAGGGGGCAGTCCTGGGTATCAGTAGTTGGTGTAATAGATCCTATGTAGGTTCTTCAATGGTTTCCTTTTCACTTTGATTAAATAGTTATAAAAAACACATTTTACGAAATAACTGTAAAAAAAAAGTTATCTTTTTACAATATGGTTATAACATAACTAAACTCCACTAGCCTGATCAGTACGAAGCAATGTAGACTTGTGAAAAGTTTGTTCAACCTGAAACTAGTGAAGTACGTAAGGAACTAGAACTTGTTATTATTTTCATCACTTTGGACTTCATTTAGAGGCAAATGAAACATTGTCTGTCTTGAATAACTTTATTTAATAAAGTATATCTTCCTTTGTATATAATTTATATAAAGAGACCGAGTGTTAGTTAATATCTAAGACACATAAAATCCACAAACACACACACATATATATATATATACATATATATACATATATATATATATATATATATATATATATATATAAATCCAGTATAGTATACAAAATAACTAGACAAATGTAGCAGTTACTACTAGTTTCATGTTTTCTTAACAATCTTCAAACTGCAATGAATTACCCATTGCAGTTAATAATCCAATAATCCATTGCAGTTTGAAGATTGTTAAGAAAACATGAAACTAGTAGTAACTGATAAATTTGTCTAGTTATTTTGTATACTATACTGAATTTATAAATATATATATATATATATATATATACTTATAACGATTATGCGACGCTCACTGCTCTCGTAGTAGCTCAAGCACCCTACCTCATTACAAAACTTCTTGCTTTTAAATCTCCGCATTCCAGACAATGTCCTACATTATTGTCTTACTGACAATCGATGGGGGTCTTTTATATGGAATACAGATATTCAGAGGTTCCACTCCCCACTGATGAGCCGTGGGACGGCTAAACATTTTTCTACAACACAAATGACACATAAAAATATACATATATAAATACACAAATCCTCAGAAAATAGCATTGAACAATAAAGGCTTTGCAACAAACCTAGGAGAGTTTAGCCTAGACCCTCTCAAAAAGAGAAAAAATAGAGAAAAATGTTATCAAGCACCTGAAGCCCATATACATTACGCACTTCAATGTACTTACGAAAAAACTAGACCACCATTTCTATTTACTCTAATATGAAAGATGGTATGTATGATTCGGATCGAGTTATGTTACTATACAGATTTGGAAATAGATATTGGTATAAAGATGGCATTGATCCTTTAATTTTTAACATCAAGGTCTAAAGTTGAAAAAGTATAAATATTCATTTTTTTGAAACTGTGATTTTATCAGGAAAAGAACTACCGCTGAAAAAGACATACATACTTACTATATAAGTATTTCATAATAATAGGTATATGTTTCTACCATTGTAACTTTCCTAGAATTCCTAGATTGTGGAAGTCTGGGTTCTCTGATTGCTTTCCTACATTATATAACTTGAATGTTTGAAGTCTAAGGTTAACCCTTATCTCCTGGCTTAACGTTTTCCTTTCTCTTTTTATCTTCCTTGTTTTTCTGTCATTTTTTCACAGTTCCATACACGTAGTTGAATTGTTCCATATATGATTCTGAACTCTTGAAAGAAAAAATTCCTCTGAATAGAAAAAGGTATCCTGTGTATTGAAAATTTTGCGTTTTTTCATTTCCTATATATATGTATAACATTAAATACATACAGTTTCATAGTTTGATCATCTATCTTTACTTTAACAAATTTTAAGGAGATTTTGTTGCTGTTTTGATTGCAGCTAGTACATAAAATAATCATCAGATATCCCCAAACGTTAAAGTAGAGTAGATCTCCCTGTTTACCATAGAAACTATTCACATACCTTAACTAATCTTTAGGCTTAAATCAATTGGTGAGGTTTCTTCGGTTTTGATAGAAATAGCAGTCATTGTCAGCGGCTTTTATCGATGGTAAATGTACAGCATGTGAGAGAGAGGACTCAATCCAGATAATACTAATAGCAATAACATAAGGTAATGTAAGTTTTTTGTTCGAGAATTTGCTTATTACTTTGAATTGTGTTTCCTTTGTATTGAAAACAGACTTCTTAGTTATATATTCTATTTGTAGTGTGTGGTTAAACAACTGCGATTACAAACCCAAATCCCATCAACTAAATTGACCTCACACAACTTACAGTGCATTCCGAAATGTGGACTATCATTCAGATGTTAAACTTGACTACTTAGTCTGGTTGTTTAAGTTGTGCAATATTTAAAAGATGTAATGAAGACATCAGATGTTCATGTTGTCTTCATGACTACTGTCTACGTTGACATTTAATATAAGAATCGAAGCTAACAACAGATATAATCAAGCAAGTACAAAGCAAAATAAAAATACTGACAATAAATCTATAATGATTCAAATAAAGAAATTCATGGTTTGGCGAGGCGATGCAGAAACGCTTCAGTTAAAAATATAACTGCAAAGCCAAACTATAGTGCCATGAACACATTATAAAGGCAATGTGGACATAGCAGTACAACATTTTTGAAGTAAAGTAATTATCATAATGAAACATTAGAATAGCAGAGTCTTTATTTTAATAAAAAAAAAGAATTGAAAGGAGATCACCACTGGATTCAGTACTATTTATTACGATTATAGATACACATTTGGGGTATATTCTATTTATTGTTTTTAAATAAAAATGACCCCTATCTTGACCCACCTTAATGTTCTTATTTTTGGAAGTGATAATTTTACCAGAAGGGTCCATATTCATGACCGATACGTTATTAATCCTAACAGTCTCCTGTGACTATTAGTTATCATCCCATGACGATCAGTTTATTCCTATTTACAAGGTCCGTTAGGCCCATCGACCTATTTTACTAAGAAAATATCAAGGATGATTTAAAAGGTAATTGCTCACTTGAACTCACTATGGTATTCTTCAGTATATTATTTTTTAAATAGCGGCGATGTTTCTTTAACAATATAACAGAGAGAAAACCTGCGTAAAAATCCCATATTCCGCGATCGGACGCAACATCTTCAAATGTATAATGATTAGAATTAACTGAAAAAGTTCGTTTTCGATAAAACGACTATCTAATAAAGACAGACCAAGGGTTGGCTTGCGATTTTCCAATCGACAAGGAACCTTGTTACCCTCGCTACAACTATTTCTAGCATTAACTGTACTTTTAAAGACATTTAAGCAAATTGCATTGGTGTCCCGGAGCCAACTGCCTGAAGATTAATAATGAATAACAAGTATTACTGTAGCTTTTGCACTAATAGTTCCCAATGAATTTAAATTCTAACCAACTCCCTGCTGATCGAAACAAGGTCAAGTTTTTCAGATGAATGGGTTTTAGCTGAAAAAACAGGTAGGTCATCTCCAAATATATATAAACGCGAACATGTGTGTATGTATGTGTGTGGGAGATATTCTCCCAAATGGCTGAGCATATCTACACCAAATTTGGTGTGAAATACCATTATTTACCAGGGCTTCTTTTGCGCCACTTTGAAGATATAAACCCTGTGACTGTAGGCTATAAAGATCCGGCCTTCCGAGGTCATTCCAGGCTACTGGAGGCCATTTTCAATGTTTTCAAACCTTGTTCAAGTATTTGTGTTTGAACTGCATTCAAGTGTATTTCTGCCATTATCTCAGTTCAGTAACATTAAGTTCTTCAAATGTGAATTTTCAGTCAATTTTTTTATACATTTGATTTAATGGAAATAAAAAACAGGAAAAAAGCATTACTTGCTTGAAATAGCCTACTAAATTACACTTTTTTACCCAAGCAACGCCGGACACTTCTGCTAGTTATAGAAAAACCGTCATTTCAGATATTGGACAAAATATACAATTAAACTTTTAAATTTAATTCAGCCAGTATTACCTTTTCCTAATATACACCTTATCCCCCCCCCCCTTTTTGCATGTTAATGTACTGTTTTTCACACTAAATACTTTGACATACAACCTGTCATATTTTTAAAAGCCGCTTAGGAATACAGAAAGCAACAAATTTTCCTGTGCATGAGAGAAACAACCTTGGTTTAACAGTATTTCCTGAAAACTATTTTATACATTAAGTTTTTAACATTAAGGTTTTAATTTATTGATTGGGCCTACTTTAGGCTCCAAGTTTGTCCATATTTATTGCATATTAGTCAATTATCTTTCTCAGATCTTTCTCAAAATGAAACTCCAATTAAAGATGCAGTTTTACTTTAAGAAATACCTAAGTTGATTTAAACACTCTTAACTAACATGCTTCTATCAATGATGAGCCAGTTTAAAGCAACTATACAAAATGATAGAAGGATAAAGCAGTAAATTACATTCAATAACAGATATAGATAAAGACTATAAAGAGAAAATAATTTGTGAAGACACTTGCATATGTTGTTTGTAATTCCGTAAAGTTTTTGAAATTGAAATTATATCACAAAAAGTAGAGTTTCATTTTCCATTCCAATTTAAAGTTACCCACCTGCAATTTAAAGATCATCTACAAATTAAAAAACCCACTTGTGTGAGATTATTTAGTGATAGTTTTAGATTATTTACAATCACTTCCTACCATTTCTACTCTATCCTGATCATGATTTGAAAATAAATGAGGAATTGGTGTAACTTAATTTTCTTCTGTTGTGGGATACTGACTTATTAACAGAATCCCAAGTATGTGCCTGGAATCATCCTGCCAGACATTGGATGTATCTACCTGATTGGCTCCTCACTTACATTTTACAACCAGCAAACAGGTACAAATAAAATTTTAGTCACAGCTGATCGAGAAAATCAGTTAAAAGGTACATTGTTCTAGCAAAAATAAGGTGAAACTTTCTCTATTACTTGTTAATTAATCCGTAAACATCAATCCTATTAGCGCAGTTTGTTTCATGTTGCATAAAAAAGCTTTTATGTCTACCAGATCTATATTCTTACAGTGACTGAGATAACGAATTCACCGTTAATAAATTACACAAGAGCTACATTAGGAAAAGCAGTCCTCTTTTTTATGTATTTTAACTGATGTCTTTCCATCATAGAAAATGACTTTTATGCTCATTTATCTAATTACAATTTTAGGGTGTGGTGTGTGCTCATTCATATTACTGTTTTAATTTCTGTTAGTTTCTTGTATTGTTGTAAATTGTATTCTGTTCTCCTCTGGTTTTTATACTTTATTGCATTATAATATTGTCCTTGATATACCTTTGTCATTGTATATTGCATTTTAACTTACCTTTTAATGTTATTAAATTCTGAACTGTTCCTTCAGAGCAAAGTTCTTTTGTAAAATACAAATATATGTTGTCTGGCATGCACAAGGTATTTATTATTCAAGCCTAGACATCTATCCAATAAATAAGAAACTTTACTCTTTCCATACAACAGGTGAAAGGTGAAGAATGCATAATAACAGGTGAATAGTACACCATAGTAAAATACAAGCACAGCAGCAGGTTTTACCAGTTATTAACAAGCTTGTTTATTTTTATTTATACTGACACTTTTATATTGAAATTAAGGCAGACTACATCTACCTTGATTTCATTGACAGTCTATACAGTTATTAGCATCAAAAGATGCATACAAAAACAAACACACAAACAACAACTTCAGAAAAATTCAGTTAGCTTGTTTTCATGATTACTATAGAATTATACCCCAACTATTGTGTATACTCAGTTTTTTAATGATCACTCATAGATTTTTGCTTCCGACTTTGTGCACATAGCTATAATTAGAATATTCGGTCTAGGTCATTGGACTTAAATTTATAAATGATTCAAAACATTTGTGCCAAATTTGATTCATGCAAGTTGGAAACAGTTCTTGAGGTACTTCCGAATTTGCTTTGATTATCTCACCAAATATGACCTTTATTAAACCTAAAGAGTGTTATCAGATAAACATATGCTTCCTTGTCTTGATGAACTTCAATATATATATATATATATATATATATATATATATATATACAATATATAAACAACAACAAAAAAAGATTTTTTTTATCGTTTACCATATGATAGCTTTAAATATTCTCTTCTTACTGTAAAATATCAATAGATAATAATTACTTCGATACTGGTTTATATACACACATATATAAGAATACATATATATATATATA
>RDPX01000002.1:8891467-9009195 GCA_003991215.1 Morbakka virulenta | reverse complement strand
TTCATTTTGAATAAGCATTTTACTAGCCCTGTTCTTTATTAGTGGCGCAAAACTTGCAGTTGGGTATCACAAACGGTTTGGACCAGAGTACAATTTGCCTAACAGTTGACAGGTTGTTCACAATGATAATTCAATTATTTCATTATATGAACAATCTTTCCCTAAAGAACCAAAAATAGAATGCTGTTGGTATAAATCTTAAAATATCCAATTAAATTCACGTTTTTTTATGACGCTAGTCAAAATCTGGGCTATTAAGAAAGCACAAATCAAATGGTGTTTCATCACTAGTTGAAAGACGTCAAGTTCCTCGATTACCTCAGCAAATAACTAAAAAATAAGCCTTTTCCAGAAAAAAGACGACAGCAACAACTGCTTATGAAAATCCCTATTGGCAAATGGAAAAATAAATATATATTATACAACCTGGTCTCAAAACTGTAACAATATTTATTCTGTTGACCAATAATTTTTATCGAAATGATATTTTACAATTTCATGCCCTTCAGAATCGGTAAATTTATTAACAAATTCACAATATATAACCACCTTTTACCTTTTATACCAGAGGAAATCATTATACAGATCGCCATGCATTTATTCTTCTTGCACCCTGTTCCCAATTGTCTTTCCACTTTCTGTCACCTCTTTGATGAAAAATGTTCAATGCTATTCTCCCAAAACTGATAAAAAAAATCATTTACGTACGCTGAATTATTCAGGTAAACCCGACCAAAGCGTTGTTCTTATGTTTCTAATGGCTTTTTTGTGCTCAAATATGTCGGAAATACCATTCATGCATATTCAATACAATATGTTTTAGTTATATTCAAGAGGAAAGTTTGACTGTAGGTCTCCTTGATATCATTTTTCATCAAAGTAAAAGTAACAATAAACGAAGAGCAAACATATTCAATACAATATGTAATTCTTACATTCAAGAAGAAAGTTTGACTAAATGTCTCCTTGATATCATTATTCATCAAAGTAAAAGTAACAATAAACGGCTTCATTTTGGCTTCCGCCCTACAATTTTTCACCTCATATATAGTAGTTTTTCATTCATATGGAATCGTTCTCAAAACAGTAAAGGAGTTGATCTATTTATTCTGCATTCATACTTAACTGTATCAGACATAATGTAAAACACGATCCACCAAATAAATAGAAAGAGTTCTTATGGGTAAAAAAAAGGAACTGTAAACATTACATCATTGGTAATGAATGTACTCTAAATTGTTATATACTCCAGTTCTTTTACTCTCTTTGTGTTTCCAAGTATTGTGATACTTGTAAAGCCAAAGGAAAGCTCCCCTCCAAATTTGTTTTTGTAAACCAACGAGAAGTGAAAAATAAATTTAAAACCAGTTTCGGGTGCATGATTTTCTCTAAAGTGACCTACCTGAGAATCTGATTTTGTCAAGAGCTGGAAATCTTAAAAGTAGCAATACTAGAATTATAAAAAACCCCAAGAAATCACGTACCCTTGGAATCTCCCAGCATTTTTTAACTTAACAAGTTTTCTCTTTGTTGTCTCAGATCATCAACGATTGTCCCTTACGCACTGAGAAACATCTCAATAGATACATAATTAATATTACAATACAATTAGATCAGGGGAAAGTGTTTCCCAAACCTATATATTAACAGGGACTTGATAACAGTAATGAACAATTGAACAAAAAATATCAGCTAGATGCAATGAATATTGAAAAAGACTTTCTTTTTTCAAAACCGGTCTATCTAATATTTCTCTAGCTATGTTTTGAGGTCAATTTTGTTAAAATTGGCTTTTTATTAAACCACAATTAGAAAGGCACAATTCTATGCCAATAGCTTTCCAGACAGGAGAAAAAAAGCCCTTATTTGTGGATATTTTGAAATAGCCATTGTTTTCTACAGCTAAGTATGTTTTAAATAGAAATATTAAATTACTTTCAAAGATTCTGTTGTGAACACATAACAGTTGTCTAGGATTTCATTTCTCAGAAAGCTTTTAATACAATAGCCATATTAAGATCGACTTTTCATATGCACTTTTCAACTGTTTAATGGAAAGTGCAGGTAATTTAACATTAAAAAGACAACATGAGGTACACCAGCAATGCCAAAATATGCATGAAATTGAGAACTCTGCAATGCTGATGAGAAACTTTACCTAGGTACTTTGAAGACTGACTAATTGCCAACAGCACTATTTCACTTGGCATCAAATGTATATGTACACATATAGTTAACCAAAAATTTCTTCTGGTTGAGCCAAAATGCTGGCTGTTCAATCAAGAAGGAATGTAAGTAAATTTTTCTACATTGTAATAAAAAGAAAATAAACGTTTCGTAGACATGTAGACAAACGTTTTGTAGAAATGTAGACATTTTAAAATCATCAGCTAGAGGAGAGGGTCATTTTTTAACTTAGAAGCTATGCATATCCGGGAGTTGAAGCCTGCAATAAATAGAAAGGATGAGTGGAGGTCGCGAGAACGTAAGATTAAGTTGTAGTCAAGCTCTATACCCCTAATCATCATTTTGTTTCTATTGCAGATACAGTAGAATTAGCTGTTAGTTGTTAGTCTTTGTACACTATGTCTTGTCGTATTTGAATCTCATAAGTATTTTACAGTTTGTTTTAGATTACCTGACGATGAGTATAAACTTGAAAAATTTTGTAAAAAACAAGTGTTGATTCCTTCTCTACATATCAAACGTTTTTCAGTGGCAGTTTATAGCTGTGTTTTCTCATTTATTAATAAAACAATGCATCAAGTAAATTTTGATCTAATTAATATCAGGTTAGTATTTACAATTTTAATAAAAAATAATCAAGGTTTTTATCAAGACAGGAAGACTGAAATAAAATGTAGTATAATACAGTAAGGCTCATTTTTAAGTAACAATGTTTGAACAAAGTCGTGTTGAGAAGTCGTTTCTCTTATTATGTTATCTATGTGAATGCTTTTTAGTAATGGTTTCCTTCAGTCAGTACTAGGCTGCCTCTGCATCTCTGAGCAAAAGTAATAACGTGTAGAAACCCCAGAGTAACAGCAGTTGCTGTGGTTCATACCCTTAACATTGCTTTTTCACAATGATACTAGTTCCTCACTGTCGCCTTGTTCCAGGTTCTACTTCTCTTTTGTACCTTAAGTATTCTATAGTTAATTCATGGTAACAAATGACAGTTGAACCCTCAGATTATGTTGTCAATGATGTGTCTTTTGCCCTTGAAAGAATAAGAGCTATGTCAACATTTTCTTCTTTTTCAAATTTCTGTTAAAAGCAACCATGCACCATCTTGTTAGTATATTTTTGTCCATGTTCTTTACATTTTACCATCATGAATTTCTTACCAACCGACATTGAAATAGGTTACATGATTTCTATTATTGTTGATAAATAGCTTTTATCTTATCCTCACAATTGTGTTTGCTTCTTTGTTATTTATATATGAAAGTAGCTCGTTTCCGGTCTTTTGTTCCATATCAGATGCTTTCTTGCAGATAGTATTCTACTTTCACATAGCGTTCTTATTTATTTCAATCCTCTGATTCCTGTCTTTCTGCTCATATATAGATTGTACTCGTAACTGTTAGAGTGAAAATTACTATCCTGCCCAAAAACTATTTGGTCAATTGATTAATCACTTAGATGTTTCAGTCAATAATAACTATGGTTGATAAGGAAACAGATACCGCAAAGACGCTGTGTTCAATCGTTTTGTCACAATCAGATAGTTCAGAAGACCAAACTTTCCTCACTCTTGATATATTCTTCGGTCCTTTTATCTTTGTTGATTTAAACATGGAAAAAAGAGCTTTCGTCATTTCCTAGATATTTCAGTAGCTTCCATCGTGAATAGATTGGATGATTAAAGGATTTTTGACTTTTGGGTTTGATGTAATGATCTTTTTCTTCTCGATATTACTCTATATTCAGTGTTCCTTCCAAAAATTCATGAAAATAGTTTTTAAAAATTGGTACAGATGTCAAGTTATTTTTTAGCCAAAAGTTTAATTTCATCACCGAAAAAGTTGTGGCTATGTTGTGACTTCTTGTCTGTGGCATAAATGTCCAATTTGGGTAATTATCAGAGGCGTAATAAAGGGTTTAGCTCTAAAACGAACAGCAGGAAAGGAATCAATCTCGTAAAGAATCTGTATTACTTCCGATAATATCTACTCGTTTTTTCTCTTTCGATATAGCCCTGTGTTTTATGATATTCTTAGATTCTTTATAGCAATAGGCAGGTGATTGTGTATCTTGTCTAGTCATGATGATTCTAGAGGGAACATGTGTTAATGTATATCAATAGCCTTGGGATGTTCTAATCATTCAGTCATTGGGTATTGTGACATTAATCTCATTATTCTGAGAATGTCTCTATTTATATGTCCCAATTTTAATATCCCTATTTATAGGTAGTTCTACGATAGTTCCCACAGTGCTCTTTTCCCCCTGCTTCTTTTCTTCTTCTGTTATTGTGATGTTGTATGTTTGTTTATAGTCCGCCAGAAATAAGTTCTTGGCAACTTGTTTTCTTGTTGTTTTTTTTTGTATATGAAATAATCATTTTTAGATCAAAACAAAGGTAACAAGGAGTCAGCGTGTAATTGTATATAAAATATTATGGCAAAATGATTTTAGTAGAAGTCGAAAATCCTAAATCAATAATCTGAGATGAGGTCTTTTTAGGAACTTTTTTACACTCTTAACAGTTTTTTTTATCATTAATTCTTCAAGTCGCATTCATGTATCTCTACATCGCATGAGAAGATATTCTGCAACGTAATTTACCCAAGTAGCAATCTTAATTAATTTTTATTAATCTTGGAAAATCCTTTTTTAATCGTTTTCTACTGGTTTTTGACTTTGATTTAACGTTAATTATGTTACGTTTCATGGCTGGAAATCCTGGAGTTTTGGGGTTTTAAAAACCTATTGTTAATCATATTTCCTTTCTGTTACTCTTTATGATATTTTACTCCAAAACCTTGGCATTAACCTCTAATCTCAAATTTTTAATTCTCATTCAAGTATTTTAGTAGAAACCTATTTTTCTTTCATATTCTACAAGAGTTTGCCATGCAGATTCCTAAAATGTACCTCATTGCAGCATGTTATTATTACTTGTAAATTTACTATTGCTTATTCTTACTTTTTCTTACCTGGTTTTATTGGCAATTTTTTCGAAGTTTAATAACCGTTTGGAAGGTTACTATCTTTTGCCGTTCTGCAGCAATGCTTTTACTTTGTTAATACGTTCTTTACAGGATTTGAAAAGGTGTAACAGGATATCTATTTTACTGAGCTTCAGATTGGTTAATGCATGCAAGTTTCCTTTAAAGATGGTATTAGCTGCTTTCACAATGTTTAATCGACCTTTTCATTCTTTTTTCTTATGACGCAGTTTTCTATTCATTTCTGAGTGACTCCAGCGTAATATCTGGCGCAGATAACTAAGTATCTGCGTACATGAGTAAGTAAGGATACAAGAAATTAAGCACTACAACAAGTCGGCAGAATTTTAAAAAGACAGAGTAATTTCAAGCTTTATTTGTACAGCTTACATACAGCAACCTATAATATATATATATAAATACAAGGAAAAAGAAAAAAATCAAAACCTGTGTATACAAATTAAAGTTTCGTGTCTTACACTCATCAGCTATACTGGTTTAAAAACGTTACAAAAACCACGTAAATATATTTTGAATGGCCTGTAAAATATATAAATGTGGTTTTTGTAACGTTTTTTAACCAGTATAGCTGATGAGTGTAAGACACGAAACTTTAAGTTCCATACACAAGTTTTGAGTTTCCATTCATTCATTCATTCGCAGTCTTCGCGGCTCACATCCAATTTCTTGTATGCTGCTGCTTCTGCCGCCCTATAAACATAATTTGAGAGTTTTTTCCAGTTGTTTCTGTTTTCAGCAATTTCTTTAAATTTTTCTAGATCTTCAACTGACTTCAAACCATTAATTCCAGGGAAATCCACTAAGAACGATTCGTCATGTGATTTAGCTGATATTATATCATCATTTAGTGTTGTTGGCAAAGTGATTTTCTGGCGTCCACGAAATTTTGAGGCAGCACTTGAAGAAAAGTAGTAGACCATTGCCATCTGTGCAGGTGTATTTGCAGCCAATCTTAAAACATGTCCAAATAGTCTCCACCTAGCAGTCGTAATATCGAGGACAATTGGTTTTTCATTAGTTACTTCGTACAGCTTTTTGTTTTTGATAATTGCTGGATACGCGATGTTCAATACTCTTCTCAGCTGTTGTCGATGGAACGAGTTCATAGATTCTGCATCAGCTTTTGTCATTCCCCAGGTTCCACAATTGTACAGTAAGATCGATTTTATAACAGCTTTATATACTCTCACTTTCAAATTTGATGAGATCTTGCTGCCATTGTACCAGAGTTCATTCAGTTTTTGTAAGCTAGTTGTCGCCAAAATCTTTCTATTAAGTATGTCTTCCTGTACTCCCAGTTTTGATCCTAATTTTTTGACGTGTTTCCAACTAGTATCGGCATCATTAATATTGGTTTTGCGTTGAAGTATAGTGTGTTCGGTTTTGTCTTCGTTGACAAGCAAATTGTCCTCAGCCAGAGTTTGTTTAATGATTTTATCGAAATCCTTCTTTTCATTGACGTCAGTTGTGATATGATCAAATCATCCGCGTAAATTATTTCGTTGAAGCTGATGTTTGAAGAGCTGTATCTTGCATATGCATGTTCAGACCATATTTCATTCAGATATTTCAACTTGTTTCGTTTTACCTTGTAAATTCGCTCTAGATTTCCATCGATCACTGTAAATGGTAGCCGAAGAACTCTATTATTTTCGTTTGTTTCTTTACTTATATATTTAAATATTTATTTATTTATTTATATATATAAGCTGTTTGTATAAAAATTTTCAGACTACTTTGTACTTTACAGTCGTTTGAGTGATAGGTTTAAAGACATTAGACTCCACTTTCACGTATGTGTAAAGGTTTCACAAAGTTTACGAAGCCTCACAAATGAAGCTTGGAGTTATTTTTTTTAAAGAGCAATTTACACTGCCTTATGCACTGTGATATATGGATATATGGAGATATATATATAATTCTTAGAAGAGGGAGGGTTACCACCACTGTTTTTGAAATATTTATTCAATAAGTTAAATCACCAAGTTTCAATTTATTGCATTCTTACATTTAATTGGTCCAATGGGAAAGCAACCGAAATAATTATTTTTGTTTTTTAATGATTTTTTTTTATTTTTATGTAACTGCTGTTTGGATTGTAATATTGCCATGGTATTGCTACTAAGGTGCTACCACAAACAAAAACATTAGTATTAGGTTTTATACTTCTATAAAACGTATTTTTTCAAAGTATTTATACAGTTATATTCATATCTTACCTAGCGACAGTCGAAGGATATAACCTGCAGCACATTTCGTATACATCAGATCTATCTGAATAAACAAAAAGAAGAGTGGAGAGGAAGGGATTTAGTCATATAGAGAAGCAACAAAAAAGGAACAGAGAGAAATAGAGAGGCATGAGGGAATGAAGATATAAGAAGAGATCATGATAGAATGGGGCAGCAGGCACAAATATAAGCACCGTAAAAACTTATATGACACTAACTTGCTAGCTGGAAAATTATCAGATATATTTAATGCCTTGCAAAAACTAACTGGCGTTTCTCTGGTTCCTACGAAAGTAACCAGAAAGCCTTTTAAAATGGATACTTGTTGGGGATATTTTTAATGATCCTAAATTTAATATCATTTTGATCAACTCCTGAACACAAAGGAGACATAATAGAGACTAACATTTAAATCTCCTCCAAAGATTATTACTTACCTATTCATCGACTGTACTGGTAAATAATGTTTTTGCGGGGAAATTAATTGTACCTCACTCGAACACTTTTCTTACTTCAGTGTAGACATCTGTTTTCTGGTTGGTCTAATTATAGAGGTCTAATCAACGCAAAATTATGTTAATCTGTACTTCGTCTTAGCTAATTAAAAAAAAAGTGCTTCAGCGATAGTGTTCAAGAATAGCCCTATTTTACGAATTGTCATTCTCAGTTCATTTGTACCTCAGTCCTACGTTAACGAATGAAATCACAAGTTTTTATGTTAATTTTTCTTTTGATCTGATTTTATTCACTGCATTTGGTCTTTTCGCAAAGTAGTACGGGAGGGGAAGTGGGCTGACAGGGGGCTACTTAAACACTTTTTCCCAAAGACAGACTACAATAGTATGCTTCGTGACCAAAAATATCAGCATTTGATATGTACAATTTTTGTAGCCAGAATGGCTTGGTGTCTAAGTTAACGATGTTAAAAGTGCTACAACTATATAAACATTTACCAGTTATACTCATGTTTGCAGATCAAAGTGCCCAAAAAATTTTATAAATTTCAGAGCGTTTTTTGAAAGCCTCGTTTTGTGTAAATTGAAGCTGATTTTTTTTCATGACCATTACCATACATATCTGAATAAAGCATAAAGCGACTATGAATGTTTATTTAACTGTGTTTCCTTCCTTTTTAGCCATGCTAGGCGTTAAAAATATGTACTGAACTTAAAAATTTTAGTATTGTTCCTTCATAGAAATTAGGTATTTATCGTATATTGTTATGAGTAAGACTATTTTTCTTCCCCAATATTGTCTTTTTTAGTTTATTCTCGCATTTCCTTTCCTCTACCTTCTGTAAACTTTTATAGTACTAAGTCAAACTTAACTCTTGCCATTAAAGTTTTCATTTTTTCTTTCCTTTTCTATCATAAATATTCTTTCCTCTTTCACTGATCTTAAAAAGGCACTCCTTGTATTAATATGCTTTAGCTTAGATTATATTACCTTAGTTTAGATTATTTTAATAGTTTTCTATACAACCTACTAAATTTTCACATAAACAATGTATCGTGTTCATAATGGAGCTGCTAGGCTGAAATATTTCAAATATTTAACGTTTTTCACATATTTCACCCATAATGTATCAGATGCACTGGGTACCTGTCAAGTACAGAACAAATTTTAAAGATAATTTTAGTTGCTTTCAAGATTTTCCAGGATAATGCCTCATCGTATATAAATGATCTTATTTCTTTTAATGACAAATATGTATGTAGTCTTCGTTCAAATAATAATGGTTATTTTACACAAAATCCAGCTGATTAATGCAAAAGAGATCGGATGTCGAATCTTTAGTATAGCTACACTAACATTGTAAAATATACTTCCATATAATATTAGAGTTAAAAATAACGTTACTAAATTTATATCCAAGCTGATGACGTACTTTTCTAGAATGCTTATGAAGATCCTTTTATTGCAAATTTATTTTATTTTTTTTTTATATACATACAATTTTTTATCACGTTATAGCATATATATATATATATATATATTTTTAACGTTGGCGTTTACTATTTTAGTTGCAATTGTAAAGCGAATTTGGTTATATTCATATGAAATTTAACGCTATATAAATAATAAATTTATTATTTTGTTTTTTATTTTTCTCGGTAGATCTTCCAACCGGTGCTAATCTAAAAGCAGATAGCTATTAAAGGTTTTAGGTCTTCTTTTCTTCTCTGCTCTCAGATTGAGAGCACTTTCCCTAAAATCCTTTAAATTTGTTACTGTTATCACTATTATTATTATTATTATTATTATTATTATTTTATCATTATTATTATTATTGTTATTACTTTTATAATAATAATAATAATAATTATTATTATTACTATCAGCTTCTAATAATTGTATTTACGTTTGATGTACAGTAAGCTAAACTATAAAATAAACACTTCGCACTAAAGGCCATGAAATCTTGACTTTCATTGAGATTTTCAGGGATTTTTTTTTTTCGTGTGTAGGACTCATGAAACTTTGCTTCGCTGATTTATTTAAGTACATTGTATTATTTGTCTAATATCGAATTTATTTAGTTTCGTGCGTAAATTAATCTAAGAAAGGAAAACGAGAGCAAAATCTTCTAGGAGTAATGAAAATGAGTTTAAAAGACTACAAGGTACATGCCGTCAAACAATTTTGGTTTTAAAAAAGTTTTTATGTATAATTGGAATGGCTACTCATAGATATGATGTTTGTTGTTCAACCTTAAAAATAGCAGAATCAGACAGTGTCAATTCATAGAGAACAATTGTTTTGCTAAGTTCATTTGACAACTTGCCAAACATCACAGATGTACGAGCTTCATCATGTCTCGAAACGTAGCTCAAAAAAAACTTACGTCTCAAGACATGATAAAGCTCTTACATTTATGGCTTCCTCTGAGTCCATAAACTTCAGGATTTTTGAGATTGCCAAACATAACAAAGTTGTGGATTCTATCTATTAAAAATGACAGTATCACAAATACGTATGTGGTGAAGAAAGAACTACTATAGAAGGGTTCATTTCACTACGCTACAGAAAGTATTTTCTTATTGAATGTGATTTGGAAATTTATTAGACGTTTAGGATTTGTTAACCAGATTAACTACATTGCAAATGCTTACAGAATGTTTATGAATGCTTGTCATGAATTGCTAGGAAACTTCTCCAAAATATATCCGCACTAATATTTTCTTCTGTTAAGGTATTACCAAAAAATGGACCTTTGATGTAAATTTTAAGTAAGATATTAACGGAAAAGTAAATAAACCAATATATTTAATAATGTTAAAGATGAAAATTAATTCCAAAAAGTTCATAATATTTTTTAGTTGATCATGTTTTTTATCTTCAATTGGCATCATATTTTATGGGTTGATTCTTTCTTTACTAAAAATTGCCCTTCATGCAGGACAAAAAAGACACTCTCAAACAAACAAAACAGGAATGCTAACAAGGTCCAATTATTTCCATTATTATAATGGCAATAATTTAAAGGGCAAGCTTAAAAACAAGTGTAAGATTTGCTCTAGGTTGCAGAGAGACTGGGTTTTTTGAGTATTGGAAAACAAGTGAATACCGGGATTCCAAGAAAAATATAACGGCAAGATTGCTAGAATTTTTAAAAGTCTGATAATCAGCTTTTTATAAAAATAATCTTAAATTGATGCATATTGTAAATTTTGACGCATATCGTAAAATTTTTCAGTAAAACGTCGTTTTTCTAGGTATGATTAAATGACTTTTCAAGCTCTTCAAGAGCTCCGTAGATCAAAGAGCTGTTTTGATGATTCCCTCAACAAGTTATCCTTCTCACAAAATATGTGGATGAATTTAATACTAGAACTCTTAATTTAGCATAAAGCCAAGGAACATGCAAATAATAATTGTTAAAAAAGTATTTACATGGGTAACAGGTCGAACGTACGTATATGGTGATGCGAACAAGGTTGCATGAGGCGTAAAGGTATGCCTAACAGTGTGGTGTGTGTTTTGAAACAAAAAAGCAAGTTTTATTTACATAGGTTTAAACATGACGTCTTATGAAGGATAGGGTATTTAAACTGAATCATACTGACACAAAAATGTTTTTAGCATTTTCTTCAATTCTGACAAAAATGTGCTTAACTCAAGATCATTTAGTGATCAATCCATCCATCTATTAATCCATCAATCCAACCTTTCCTCCTCTCAACTTTCTTTTTCGTATGTTTCTGTCGGTATGTATCTGTATCTGTTTAAACACGGTTTGCTGGAGAATTGCTACAAATCTTGGCATGAAAGTTTGGAGAAAGTCAGAAGAGATTCCTTCAAGATACCTAAAGAAGATTGGTATTTTTATATTTCGAAATGAAGCATTTTCTGTCATGATCACATTGCGGATTCAGATTCACTTAAAAGGGATGACTTTTACCACAATAAAACAAGCAATTGATAAATTACTTTTTGGCAATAGAGCTGCAACGTATCTCACATATTGTTAAATAACACACGTTGAGGTTAAACGCCTCACACATTATTAAATGCCAGAGATCCTTTTCCATTCTTTAATACTATGTAAGGTAAGTAAAAGGTATTCACTTGGCCCCTAGTAGGGCTAGCATTTTGAAAAGCACCTCTGGCCTCAAAAATTCAAGGTATTCCATAATGACAAATTGACATGAAAATTATGTCTTTTTCCTTGTCTGTGATATTGATTTCCTTTGTTACAGGAATTTCTATTACAACGATGGCCTGAATTATATTGAGAGTTGTTCCTCCAAAGAATCGCTGGGCTTTGACTCTGGAGATTAACAAGCAGCGGTTTTAGATATTTGATATAACGCTTGCTGTTTTCCTTTCCAAAAACCCCTATTGATTTGGAAATATCAACGGTCATTATTTATCTGATATCTCAGTATACAAAACACACCTTATTGCTTTCTTTATGATTTCTTAAACTGCAGTATATTCCATTATAATAAGTGCTCGGAAATACTTTTCAAAAGCATATGAAACTTGCTGAGGATTTTTCTCATTAGAGCCAGCATAAAGACAAGGAAAACAACTTTCTTTACTCCCAGTCTTACAAATTAGAACTGTTGGGATAAATCTGCATTCTCTCCCACGACAAATGTCAGATTTGCCACAGCAGGAGCTTGTGAATACCTACGCTTGTAAAGGTCACCCATAATTTTTGGCCATGCAGCAAGAAATTTATTAATACTCATTTCTATGTATACAGAGAAAAACAACAAATGTAATCTCTTGAAAATACTCGTTGACGTACTGAGGTTTCTTTAATAAGATCTCAACCAAGTTTACACATTATGATGATATTTTTCATAACCTTGAAGGGGGTTCAGAGAGCTAAACATTTCTGTCCGACAATAACCTTCTGAATATCTTATGCTTTTGGACAACATTTTTGTTGACATTCGTCATTCTTACTTTCCTTCTAAGACTCTCAAAAGAAAAATTTAAAAACAGTTAATTTGTGACATTAAAGAAGGGGTTACCAAACTCCATCCTAACGTTTCTCTTCTGAGAGAGGGTGATTGTAACGTCACAAAATGTCGTTCTTTATTAAGGGTTATTTAAAATTATCAACTATTTTGCAGACACTGTTAGCAGTGTACGTACTATTATTAGACTTTCTGTAATACACATGCAATTTCTATGGCTAGGATGCACCAAACTATCATTCACATATACTTTAAATCTCAATTAAATAAGATAACGGCTAGCTCAATGTTTAATGCTAGTAGAAAATAGATGTAGTTTTTCTTAGCCAAACATTTTTCTTTGTTGAATTGACATCAGTTATGAAAAGAATATATTAATCGGGATAAATAATAATATAACTGCTCTAGATATGGCCATTTGTTCTTAGTAGTAAAAACACAAATCCAATTAACCTAAAACTCTATGTCAATGAAAACAAGAGGTCATCAATATCCATGTCAATTTTGATTAAGTTAATTTTTAAAATCGAGTTATGAAAAAACACAATAGTTCAGATAGACCAAAACTCAATATGACCAGCCCATAGGGGCGGGTCAAGTTGTTTTACGACATTTTACGATTATTAAGATTTTCAGTTTTATTTCTTGTGAAATAATCAGTAACTTATGCTTCTAATAAATTTGTTATGACATTTCTGGTAAAGCTCGAACAAAAAAGATTATCAAAATCCTAATTCTCTTACAACTTCATACTAAGAACTTCATGCAGGAATTTTTTCATGAGTAAAGAAAATCAAGGAGTTCCAGTGAACCTAAGGTTCTTCTTCGTCATGTAAAGTGTTTACATATTAAATTTGAGAGCGTAAGGCGAGAAAATTTGGCTCGTTACTTTGCACGAGTTATCGGACGATAAGTGATGTATGGAAAAAGATGTCCACACCTAAATGTGTAGAACATGTTAAAAAAAAGCAGACAAAGAAATTGAAAGTTTTGCCGGTCAGAAACTATTTTTCGGAACATTTTTGCACAAAACTCTAAAATTGTTTTGAAAATGGAATAATAAAAGCTGTTTTCGAAAGTGTTACATTACGCCAAATTTTGGAAGGTGCTTTCGATTTGATCACCTCAGCTCTTTACACAAGTCTCAATATTGGCTTGGGGCTTGCTGTAGTGTTGCTTGCCCTATTACCAGAACGTTTCATTTAAAATGTACCAGAAGCAATAAAACAAATTTAAAGCCCTCTTTTCACACGCATTAGTTAGTGACGGACTAACACTGACGAATCATGGTCGTGGTTAATCCCGTATGGGTTAAAATGGATGATAAAGTAGCATTTAAAACCATTATTTTTGTCTTTTCTTAGACCGTCTTACTACACTTTTTTACCTCTAGATAATGTACATAAATACTCATATATATATATGTATATGTATATATATATATATATGTATATGTATATGCATTTATGTCTATATATGTATATGTATATACATATACATTCTACCAAAAGAGTTTACACACCCTATATATATATACAATGTTACATTAACAAAAGAATATGAAATGTTATCAGCAACAGTATTCTACCACATTAAAACGTAGGAGCTATCGTATAATCAGATGTACGAATAAGAAAAACTCTAACTTTACAGTACTCAGAGTTTAATGTCTTTCACTATCTTCAGCTGTATACAAATTGATATGATTTGTATACATCTAAAAAAATGTACATATGCACAGAAAATATATTATGTATTGTTATTATATATATTATTATTATACATATTATTTTGTATTTTATATGACAAAAAGGAGATCAACAAGCGTTGCTCGGAGCTTTGGGAGTTAAAAAGTTAATCCTTCCATTATTAAATGGCTTAAAAGTGCGCTCGAAGCTACCTTATAACTCCATTGACCCATGTTTTTTTGGTATAGTAATTGTAAAAATCAGTGAAACACCAGTGAAAGGGATTTTGCTCGGGGTGAGACAAACAATTTTCTTCTACAAGTGAGTAGGTGAATTTAATATTTTTCTAGCTGATAAACAAAAAGCTATCAAAGACCCTTTAGCACGTAGCAAGTATTTTTGCCGTTAAATGCAACCCGAAAATGCACTTTTACTTTGAAATAATGCCCAAGAAGACCTTTTTTTACAACAGTGAGAAGCAACACAACCTGTATATTATTGATAAGTCGATAAAAAATTAGCGACATAATACTGTAGTAACTACTACCTAGTTCTAGTGTTCTTATTTAAACCCTTAACTGCAGACAATAAATTTAATGATTAGCTACTTTTAGATGGACCTACAATGAAAATACAGCATATAGACAATATCAATAACAATATTGCTATACATTCTACGTAGAATAACATCTTTGTTGATAGCCTTTTATTTTTGTTCTTCTTTCTTTCAAAGACTGCCTTCTTACTTGGAGGTGGCTTGGTGGATGGAGTTGGTGGGAGATGCCAAGCAAAAGTATATCTGATATTGTGGAATGTCTGGAATGGTTAGGAGTTGTGATTTGTCTTCGGGAGTTTCAGGGTTGGGTTAAAATTTGCCCTTGGGTTAATCTTTAGGTTTATCTTGAGATTCAGCTTGTAGTTAGCAGGGCCGAATTTCGCCCTCTGGTTGTTTTCCCTTCGTTCATCAAACTCCTCATCAGATGGTCGTGACCAAGAAGCTATTGCAATTGGTAGCATACAAAGCTGGATAAGCTGGGACAAATCTTAAGGTCTGTCTTGGAGTGCAGCTTTTGCTTAACAGGGCCAAAATGGGGTCTCTGGTCGCCCCCCGTCAATTCCTCTAACTCTCTATCGTAAACGACAGATGGTCTTGATGAAGAAGCTACTGCAGTCCTAGCATACAAAACTGTATGAACTAGGACAATATTTCCAACTTTTCTTTCAGAAAAGCAAGTTGTCTCTTCTTAAAACACTTGAAATCGACCAATCACAATTTCACATTTATCTGGTTACTTTTAGCTTTCTATTTCCATGGAAATACTTCCCTTAAAGTTAGAGAGGAGGGTAAAACGATTTTTATTTAAAAGTCCATTTTTTCATTGTGAAATGATTTTAACAAAAAGAAAAATTCAATAACAAAATCAACACATTCTGACAACGTCTGTACTTTAGTTACTTCGCAAATATAAAGAAGGCCTTATTAGAATTATGCCAAAGAAAAATTAATAAGAAATTACGAAACAAAAATTGAAAAACCAAAATTTCTTTACTGAAATTCTGAAGCTTTGAATCAAAATATTAATAGAGTAATAGCTCATTTATTATTATTTTTATTATTATTATTATCATTATTATTGTTATTGTAATTATTGTTATTTTTATTATTGTTGTCATTATTATTGTTATTATTGTTGTTATTATTATTATCACTATTTATTTTTTATTATTTATTAGAAATGCCTTGAATCTTAGCAAGGGAATTGTGGTACTTAACACCATCTGTTTTTTAGCTAAGCTAAGAAAAGCCAGACGAAAATGTTTTGTTTGGTTTGGAGTTTTTGTTTTTTTTGTCAATAAAATAATTAATATTGAGCTTTGTCCAAATCTAGGCCATTTTTTACTGACAATTTTATTCAGATACCTTTTATCAACCTCAATATCATCACTTCAGCTGAAAATTATTGTGACTTGTGGAGAAGGATGGTATAGAGATATTTGCTTTAGTGGTATGAATTTATTTCTCAAATCTATGCTTAAGATACTAAAAATAACTACAAGAAGTTTAATACTGTCATTACATTTTTTAAATCAACATTATAACATTATACTTATAAAAACAAAAGTTTACTTCTTTAATTTCAAATGCTTTAAATGTGGAACACAGTGATACACCTTGATACTCTCAATAAAGAGGCTTGCTCTGACAAGGAAAATTACTCTGGTTTACCTGGATTGCCAAAGAGACAAGAGAGTAAATGACAAAGGTAGAGAAAACAGAGGAATAACAACGTTTAACACTGTACATCATAGGATTTTGGCAGACTGACATGAAAGTGATATGTATAATAGTGGAAATCTGACTGAAAGGAATAGACGGAAAGCAATTTTTAGGGCCAAGCCAATTTACCACTATGAAAAGAATTTAAACTACTGGGCTGATTCACAATTGAAAAATAATAAGCTGAGTAAGTGTTAATAAAATCCTGTACAACTTTCAATGCCAATATTATATTCCCCAGGTCCTGGTAGGAATTCAGCGAAGTTCTTATGCTTTATATATCTTGGACTCAGTGAAAGCTATTAATGTAGGATATTTATCATGTTGTGAGTCGTAAGCTTTTTCTGAGCTAAATTTGGTGAGATACTTCTCAAATAGTCAGTTTTCTTATGCTTAGTTTCTACGCACATACTACTATCTTCTTCCCCAACATGTGCTCAAGGAACGAGCTGCAAATGATGCTAGTGACAGTATAATTGGACGAATTAACAGATCTGGAGGACAAGCAAAGCAAACAAGTGGTTCCAGCAAGATTGTATGTTAGGTGTTTGGTTGGATTTGTTTAATTGGGGAATCAAATGTTCAAGCTTTGCTTTGTATCCCCAGGGGTTAGTTCGTTTGGTGCTATTATACTATGTTTGATTATAGTTTATTACCATGCTTGTGGTACGCAAAATTTTACGCTATCATGCTATCTACTACTACTCATTATTATATTTATTGTTATAGCTTAAACAAGGTAGTCTTTTCCTTTGATTTATTTCTCCCCCTCCCCATCCCTCCAGTTATTAATGACTTCCTTCCCTCAATAGCATACAGTTTTTAACTCAGAAATTATTGGATGGAAATATGACCATTGAAATACCATAGACAGAGAGCAAAACTAGTACAAAATCTTTAAATATTTGAGCTCTTTCTGTTATGATGAATTTTTATTTTGTTTAGATTTCCCCGACCCCAACATTTAAACGCTTACTTAATTCCTAGCAGCAAAGATGTTATCTAGATTGTGAATTGGCACAAAAGGAACGGCTTAGCTGCCTTTAATTGTTTGACTAATACTCCTACCGTTCATGCACAGTACAAAAAAGTAGATTTCCTATAGTTATGATGTTTAAAAGCAATTTTTCAAGAGATAGTTGCTGAAAAAACAAAAGAGATGAGTTATTTCATACTTAAAATCTCTTATCGGCGTGCAGAGTTGCTTTTCAGTCGCCAATTTATATCTTTCACTATGTGCAAAAGTTTGCTTTTTTATCATAGATAAGACATCCGTTTTGGATGAGCTTGAATGATTAGTCAGTACAAGGGAATTTTAATTCATAAAAATGGTATGCAGATCGGTAAGCAAGTAGAAAATGGTATGAAATACAAAAAAATTGTTAAAGAATTGCTAGCTTTGCTCAAATGGAGGGAATTTTTGCAACGCTTCAGTTGTTTGAAAGGAAATTGTTGACATTAAAATAGTAACAGAGATATCTTTAATTCTTTGTTGTAAACCATGAGATTATGTATGCTAATCCTTATAAGTACAGGAACATAGTTCGTCTTTGCCGGATCATTTAAGCAAACAGGATACCCAGGCAAAAGCTCAGTTTTAACAAGAACCTTCGTTTCAGACTTTCTAGAAGGTTGTCCTCAGGGATTTGTGGGTATTTTACCCCAAATTCTTATGGTGTTGATCTAAAAATACAGCTGTCAGAGTTGTTAGTACTTCAGAAAATCAAACAACCATTTTAAATTTTAATGAAACATTTTTCATGTTGTTGCTTGAGCATAGAGTAAGTGATATGGTGATAGCCAATTTTTCATTTCTTCTTCCATCTGTTTTTATATAGCTTTCAATTTCCTATCGCCGTCATTGGAAAGAGTCCAGTGGATTGATAATTCATCAATTTATCAATGGATACTAGACTTTTATCATCGAGGCAAAATCAGCTGCCGTGAGTAAGAGGATTTTCTCCATACAAAGTTTTTCTCTAGTCAACAAATGTGAATTGTATTCCACAGTAAATTCTTAAAGGATACCATACAATTCGACAATATTATATATTCATAAACTTCAATGCCATAGTTAAATGGAAAATATTCGTGTTTTATTGATCCATATAAGAAGAGAAAATTGTCGACCCTGAACAAGCTTACACAAAAAAACTGACAGTATGAAAGCAGATGAAACGTCAACTGGTACTAAGAATGGAGTGGAGTTACAAATAGTTGGTAAAACACCAGAAAAGGATATCGATCTAGTACCACTGGAAAACTCAGATGTTTCTACGGCTCAGAAATCTTCATTCGAATATGAGTTTGAAGAAGGTATGGAAGAGTGTTTTCAGGAAAAAGCATTTCTCTGGTTAGGAAGATCAACAAAACCCAGAATTTGGGCAATTAAACTACTTTTGTGGCCGTATCCTTTTCCACTTAGTATCAGTTTATCTCTTTATTTATATCAAATTTTAAGTTACTGCTATTGACAGATTAACAATTTTGTGCTCAGTATTTCAAGTCGAAATAGAAACGGAAAGTGTGTGATAAGTAGAAAGAAGACTAGAAAACCATTTAGCAATTACTTTACTTTTATACGAGTAACTTTAATTTTTTCATTCATTTACTATTCTTTTCAAAGTTTTGATGTCAAGTTGAACAAACTGTAACCTAAATGTATTAATATTTTCAGCAATATTATAAAAAATGCCGCCTTTGCTTGAAAATGCTGATGTAACACAAATTTTACACGGACGTGATAAAAAATGTCATAGAACACTGCAAAATTAAGTATTGGAGTGAAAAAAAATTCTATGAAATTCATGGGTAGAATTACGTTAAAAAGCTATGGTATGAAAACCTTTTTGACTAACTGTACCCATACATGACTTCTTCTGACGTTCTCGTTTTTCTAGTGTCCTGATGAAGAAAAAGAAAATAGATGCTCTGGGCAGAATAAAGACTAATATTTGCACCTATTTCCTACGTTGTACTATTTAGTAATCAAAATAACTAGCTACCTTCAAAGGTCTTGATTACATATAGTAAGAAACATAACAATCATGTATCTCTTTATGAAGAGTTTCTAAATTTTCCTACTGTACCCGAAAAAATCTTATCCTTCTTCAATCTAATCCCCAAAATGAACATTTATCATTTACAGAGCCTTCGGGATGACAAAATAGACCTCATCTATAGTTACTATCCTGTAGAATAAGCTATAAACTCATCACCAAAAACTAAAGAACACACCAATTTCAGTTAATATAGAGCAATTTGTACTTATGCTTTAAAAAAATATTGAAATATTACATGTTTACAAGTTTTTTGAGGGACACTGTTTTCATTTTAGGTTGTAATTATTTACATGAAATATTCTGTATGCTACATTTAATTTTCTCTAAGGACTTTCACGTTTTTAATTAAAATTTCTTTAGCTCAGTAGGCTGCAATACAAATTCATGAGAAAAGTAGCAGTCTAGTTAAGCTATAACTAGAAACAGAAAGCTGAACTTTACAACCAAATGTATAAGCGCCACAAGGGGAGGGGCTTGACTGTTAAGTTGTCAAATACATTTAATATTAACACATATGTAAATGAAACCCATAATCGTCTGTGGCCAGAGCTTAAAAACCAATGCTTTTTAAAATAGGTATTTTAACTACTTCTAATTTTTGGTTCATAGTATGTTACCTAATTTCAAAAGGAATATATTCTCTCGTCTTTACACAAAGAAATATATTTTGTCTTTCCTGTAAGAGGATATGGTTTGATGCAGTAAACAAACCATGACGGGGAAAACCATGCGAAAAAAGTACACAAGTATAAACAAACGTTAATTGTAATTCTTCTACTTAACAATTTACTACGAGAGCACAATCCTAGTAACTATTAATTGATAACCAGTCCTTCAGGAACTTTTTCTCGTGCTGTACCTAATTTCATTACTAACAATTTATTAGCAGATTATTATCACATCCACAGAGTCCTGCTTTAATTGCGCTTTGACCAGGTGTTTTCTTTATTTATTTTGTGCTACTTTACTGCTTCATGTCTAGTAATCTGAGAATGCAATTATTATTGTCAACAAAAAAATCTTTCAGTTTATTTATTGGTACCAAGTACATTACTTGAACGCAGTATGTTTTTGTTGTACTGGGAAACTTTTTTGATTTTTCCTATTAAATAGAACTATATGTTTATCAGGTTATGTATTGAACTATTATTTGGACAAGAAGTTCTAAATCAATATTTGACTTCCAACATCTTTAGAAATTTTAACTCAACTGTCTGTTGTCTTAGCTAACCTGGTCTTTCGAAACCTGGAGAAAAGAAAACCGTTTTTAGAAAAAATTTAAAAGCTAAACTTCAGTATGTTTCTGAAAATGTTTTATTTTGTTTTAGAAAAACGTGTGGAATAAACGTCTAAATACTATATTGCAATACCTTCATGAGTAATATATATAAATATATATTAGTATGAACTAATAAGACACTATGTAAAAAGTAAGAGGAATTAGATTTCTAGTATCTTGTTATGATTCAGCCAATTTCAAAATTCGTCATCAACAGTGACGATATCACGTCTGATGCCTATCGTACGGCAATTCAGTAGATGTTGGGGTGTTTGCTCGTCACCTCATACACAGTTTAGGTTACCACTCAGAACAACTTTATGCGTGTAACTGCCATGTCTGTCATAGCCACTGCAAATGCGCTTCAGGAGGATCCAGTGGCTTCGATTTAGGTTATAGACTGCAGGCTTTTCTGAAGGTATCAGGATATATTTGCGGAGCATGCACTCGAAATTACTCGAATTTCACACGAATTTCATCCATATGTCAGGAGACATATTTTTGTTGATTTCGTTTGACAGGATGTCCATTCGTGTAGATAGAAGCATTCTGCAGTCCAGGCGAACGTTGATTATAGGAGACGTTGCAGGCTGATGGAATAAATGTGTGCCATTCATTGCACTTTTACGCCGGTTCAAGGTGTTTCTGTCTCTTGAGATATCTGCAGGCTCGATGCCACAGAGGAATATACACTCGTTGAGGGATACGTCAAGCTTCTTGTTCATGTGTAATGTTCTTTGTTGTTGTAAAGTTCTCGTGTTACTAAAAGTTGTTTTTTGTACCTCCTATATAAACAGTTTATTTTCTTTTTATGATTTTATGTTTTATGTATTATGTTTTGCTTGTTTTGCTGCTAAAATTTTGATGTTAATTACGTGTTACTTGTAAAAGATTTCTCATAGTATCACTTTGTTTTCTCTTACTTTACTTAGATTCCCATTTATACTTTTTAAAATAAAAAAATATATTATCAAATGCTTTTAATATTAAATCAATCGTTTACCTTATTTTGCTGCCTTTTGAAATTTGACCTTAGAAATAGATGCATATTTCATCTATATAAGTATTACATTCATAACAAATAGCAAAACCTGCTGAGTTGTTCAAAGCGACATCAAAGTATTACATTTGTTAAAAAGAAATATTCTTGAAAAAAAATTTTATGCAAATTTTATGCTCAGGTATGGCCATATATTATTTTGTATTAACAACTATTAGTTTGGACCACTAGGTCAGCCACTATACCACAGGGTAATGTAAAATTGGTTACAGCCAGTTCAATAATGGCAGTGATTTGAAGTATATGACCTTAGCCGTTTAGTTACAAAACTACCCAAAACAACTGGTGGATTCCCTGGATTCCTGGTAAACATCTTACGAATAAAAAAGTTCCGACTAGCGGACAAAGTATGTAATATTTGCATGTTCGAAGACCCTCTCACTTTGCAAATATCAGCATTTATAGGTAATATCACGGCACACTTTCCCTTACCTGTCCTTCATTTTAAGATTTCATGGTTACTTTAGGAATGCAAATATTCAAGAATGAATAACGGAAGGGGTATTAAGGCACCAACTTAGAATTTAGAATAAGGCAAATGTAATTCGACGGTGTGTATCTTTACAAATGTCTGTAATAATTCTTCATACAGATTGTGTTCTATGACAACCAGATGTTTTTTATTGATTGTCAATGAACGTTTGGCATCTTCTCAAATCGGACTTATTTTCTGGCCTTTTTTTCCAAACATTAGATGATTGTATCCCTGCAAGATCACAGGTATATGTTGGCTTTTTTTTCTTATAAAAAGTGAATCTTCGTTATTCGGAAAAAAATGTTTCGTTGACTTAGAGATAACATTCCAAATTACTGCAAAAATAAGACGTAGAATACAGAAAGGCAAAAGCTTTTGACAGAGACAAAGCGAAGTCTCGGAATCCCATATTATAAAAATTCATTTCCCACTTCCCGTGACTACTGTTGTAACGAAACGCTTTAAAGGAAAAAACAGAACATGAAAAAGAAAGTAGAGTAAAATTAAGATGATTTTTCTCTTGCCCATATATTTTCTTAGACACCGGTTACTTTCAAATCATTTCTCCTTCTTTCATATTAGACTGTAAGTACATCAAATACAGTACACAATATATTGACTATATTTCTTTCTCATATATTTCTTTATTAATAAAATGTAGGGATTTTTTGATAGATATTACCAATCGTTTTATTGCTACCCAAACACTCTGTCCATAAAGAAAAAACGATTTCATTTATTTTATTTTCTAATTACACTAATATAACTCCTTATGCTCGTACTTCAAACTTAATAACTGTTCCTTCTTAATACACTTCATGCAACACTTCACTTTTTCAAATTTTCGACTGTTTTATGAATTTGGGAAGCACCCCCTTTCTTTTTCGAAGTCCTAAAAGTCTTAGAATAGCTTTAAACGTATTTCGCATAGTATAACTAGAGATTTCAAATACTTAGTACAAATCAAATGCATGTAAAACTGACCCAGTTAAAAAAACCACCTCAAACTGCCTGTATTGTGAGATTTGTAGTTTTGTTCTATAACAACAGTATCATAAAATCTAGGATACAGGCTGTGTTGAGAGGAAAGCTCAGAGTCACATTCTCGTGTGATTACATTTTGACTTCTTTTCATTTTCATCTCAACTGGGTGTAAGGGATAACGTTTAAGTGCAAATTCTACCTCTATTTTCATCATTATAGGAACAATTTCTGGTCTGTTCAGTCTTTGCATAGGTTAATCAAGGGGCCTCGTAGATCGATTGGGAAAATTTAAGCGATGGACTTGACTAACTTCTCTAATCTATTTATTCATGACCCAAATTTTCTGCTTCAGGTCACTGTATCGTCCTTTGTGCTATCTGCTAAACTTGAAGGAGTTATTATTGATTTATTTACAAGGACATGATTTGAAAATCTAATTTCCTTTAGTTCAATTACATTTTCTTTTAAAAAACTTGATATCTCGAAATCAGATCTGTTTTGTTCATGTTCACCATCTGCTTGATATGACGACAAACTGAAGTTTTGAAAGACTACCTAATTAGCAGTTTTTAACTGAATCACCATTTGTTTTTTTTCTCTTTACAAGTTCCAATTAGGTTTCTGTTGTGTAGCATTTTTTTAATTCCAAGCAAAAGTAGGAACTACCGACGTTGCAGAAACAAAGCATTTATTTAAAATATGGCTTCTCATAATGTTTCTCACTTTAAAGCTCATTCCTCTCCGATTGCATTTTAAGTTCAGCTGATATCCTACTGCATGTATTGATTTTAGTTAAGTAAGGAAGCGTCATTTATTCTTGACTGCCTTGTTTTCTTTCTCTCCAGTCTAGTAGGTTATTTTTCTCACTTTAAAGCTCATTTCTCTCCGATTGCATTTTAAAGTTCAGCTGATATCCTACTGCATGTATTGATTTTAGTTAAGTAAGGAAGCGTCATTTATTCTTGACTGCCTTGTTTTCTTTCTCTCCAGTCGAGTAGGTTATGTTTCTCACTTTATAGCTCATTCCTCTCCGATTGCATTTTAAAGTTCAGCTGATATCCTACTGCATGTATTGATTTTAGTTAAGTAAGGAAGCGTCATTTATTTTTGACTGCCTTGTTTTCTTTCTCTCCAGTCGAGTAGGTTATGTTATGCACCAATTGTTGTCCAGAAACCAACAGTTTTATGTTAAATACCGGATTACATTTATATGCCCTAAAGTACAAGAATGGTATTGTATTGAATAATGTAGTATATTGCAGCTTAGTCAAAAACAAAGAACCCCTCCTTACATTAAAAAGAACCTTCTTGTAATTCAACTTAACATGAAGAGAAAATGCAGTCGATGACCTTAACATTTATTGTTTATAATTGTGTCTTACCACTTCAAGTAAAAGTGGGCATTTCGTTGTGCTTTCAGCCTACATGCTAAGACGCTTTATTGTGGAAAATGGACAGGTTATAAAACTGGCCACAGCCCTCAGGGTTTATCTACTTAATAATTACAAACATTGAGAATCAGAATTGTAAAGTCTTAAATATTAAAAGAAAAAGAGCGGTTAAGAGAGAGGAAGAGGCTGAAAAGTACAATTCAGAATAATAGCGAGGTTCTTCATATATTAAATTTTGAATGCCTTGAATAATAGTCTGTTGCAATACTGAAAAACTTGAAAATTTGACATACTGTTCCTTGATTCAAAAAGTAAATATCTGCCAGGAATCTTATCAATAAATAATTGTTTAGAGTTACTGGGGGAAAATGACGTAAAAACCAACAAAGAAAAAAGTTGAAAGAGATGAAATCTCAAATTATCGGATATTCTTTATAACGAGTTTTTGTTATTTTAGGAATTTTATGTGTCGATATGTCTATATCTATACATCTATCTATCTAAATATATATATATATATATATATTTATATATCTATCTGTATATATATATACCACTAAAAAACATTGGTTATTTTATTAGCAACTACCATGCTGAAAAATACCTTCTTGTTCAGTGTATGCAAGTGAAGCGAATGGTATGTGATGACAAAAGCAATATAAACCCCGATATTGGCATTTTCCTTTCAAAGAACAAGATAGCCCCTATCGTCAATCACAATAAAGCTAGGTAAACTTTTGCTTTTCTCTGTTTTATGAGAAAATAACAACCAGCAACTATGGTAGCTGTTGAGTAATGTAAAATAAATTAACAAACCAAACAACTATATGGCAACAATAAGGAGTTCCTGTTTTAGAAAAATTGGAGATATTTTTAAATAATATTTTCCATTTAAATTCAGTACAACATAATACAATAGTTGACTTGCTGAAAATCTCTCTCTAGAGATAGTTATAGTACCTACCTTTGAATAAAAGGCAAATTATTGTTGTCCTGAAATACAAGTGTTTATAATCATGGTCTTCATCTATATCAGATGCTATGTATGGTATGGAGGTTCTCGCTCATACTCACCATTCTTTCACATTCAATCTTTTCGTAACAGCCACTTAAGTTTTGCTTGGGTTCAATGATAGTTTTTGCAATTTTTAGCCTGTTTCCCTGTAAACTTTCAATCAATTTATATCAAATGCAGCTTTGGGTTACATCTTAGTCATGATAATTAAAATAGCATGATCCTAACTATTATTTTTTTAAACATTGCCTGGCTTTATGCCAAGTCAGACAAATTATTTAGAACAAAAATGATAATTTTAAATCTATTTTCTTTTAATTTTAATGTCAGTTACCCAACTGGGGCTCAGACGGCTCACAGTGACTTTCGTTTTGGCAGTGAGGAATTTCTTGGCCGGATGCCCTTCCTGACGCCAACCAATGACTTTCTCTTTTGGATAGTTCCAAATTGTTTTTGCCTGATCGGGGAATCGAACCCAAAAACTCTTGTTTACGGTGCACTAACCATTAAGCCACGGCTTAATGGTTAGTGCACTAATAAAATAATAATATAATTAAAATAGCATGATCCTAACTATTATTTTTTTAAACATTGCCTGGCTTTATGCCAAGTCAGACAAATTATTTAGAACAAAAATGATAATTTTAAATCTATTTTCTTTTAATTTTAATGTCAGTTACCCAACTGGGGCTCAGACGGCTCACAGTGACTTTCGTTTTGGCAGTGAGGAATTTCTTGGCCGGATGCCCTTCCTGACGCCAACCAATGACTTTCTCTTTTGGATAGTTCCAAATTGTTTTTGCCTGATCGGGGAATCGAACCCAAAAACTCTTGTTTACGGTGCACTAACCATTAAGCCACGGCTTTAAATCTAATGATATTGTCGTCAAGGAATCACACACACACACACGCACACGCACACACACACACACACACACACACACACACATATATATATATATTTCTTTTTTTGTGTACAGCTGAAGATTGTGAAAGACATGAAACTCTGAGTACTGTAAATTTAGAGTTTTTCTTACTCATACATCTGATCATATGATAGCTCCTACGTTTTAATGTGGTAGAGCACTGTTGGTGATGACATTTCATATTCATTTGTTAATATATATATATATGTAATAAAATTAAATGAGTATCTTGTTTATGTATTTTATTTCTGTTTGCTGTGTAACATCTCAGGCTATGAGTTCAACACTCATACTATATATAGTGTAGGAGTGTAACATTCAGAGACAAAGATGGTATTGACTAAATTAATAACCATGAGGAAACGACACATAAATAAACAAGCAGGTGGACAACACGAAAGACAACACAACGAGCTACACACACGTACAACATAAATAACGAATAATATTTATTTTTAGTATTAATTTTTAGATATGTTTGACCGAAGACTTAAAGAAAAATGAAAGAGAGTTTCGACAATAAAATTTGCGTCATTAGCCGGTCTTCCACTTTGTTTACTTTTTACTGTATACTGCTAGGCAAAGGTTTATCTATATTGGTAGAAAGTAAACTATTCCTGTCATATGTTTTGTTGTTTATAATAAACATTTGTCTTCTTAAAACATGACATACGGATAGGATCAAAATCAAAACTAAAGATTTATTAGGGCAAAATATCGAGGCTACTCTGACTTTTATCAATAAAAGATATATTCAAAATTTAGTTTACATTAAGAAGTTGGTGTTCCATGGAGTCTGTTAATGTTTTTGAGATAAAAGTGACAACAAGACACCGAAGAAAAGCTTTGCATGCGATATTTAGTGACTTTTAATCTATACAGACTCTGTTTGTCATAACACCACAGGCAGTTTACAAACATGGGTTTAGTCTTCATTTTTTTCTCCCTTTGAGTTAAAAATTGAAGAACAGGTCATTTTTTTCTCTTCTTTCTGATTTGGTCATTCTGTCCAGGGTTTTTGTAAAGATCTTACCACTGATCAGTGGGAGGTTATTTCAAACCTAGCACTGCACGGATAAAAACTATTATGGGTGAATGTAGTAAAGGTGTCGGAAAGGAATCATTTTTCTGTCTTCAGTTGTGATATGAAACAGAGCGCAAGCGTTGTAACCTATTCTAGGTTCAGCCTTCATTCAACTTGTCTAAGGTTGATGATAAAAAATGTTTTTCCTACCTTCGCACATGGTTACCACTCAAATTTCATAATAATTGACAATGAAACCCTATATATTTCTTTCTTTATCTATTTATATTAGTATTTGATGTATGTAATTTAATAACGACATTTAATCAGGTTGATTTGTTCAGACATTTAGTTGTCTGTACACAAAAACCCCTTACCCTGCCTAAAACTTATGAACAATCACAAAATAATATATATAATAATTATAACAGAATATCTGAATGTACAAAGCAAATGTTTTTGTAAAATCGAAGGAACCTTGTTATTTTTTCAGCTTTTACTTGAATCTAATAGTAGAGAATTTATCTGGAAGTGAAATTTCAACTCTGTTGATGGTATGGGCTACTTGAAAGTAAGTGATTCTTTCCCAATTTCAACTCTTATCTTTGGGAAAACAGAGAGAAATCGCTTCATCATATTCAAGCCTGCAGACAATGGAATTGGTAGCGAATTAAACACATCAACAGTTAGTCTGATGTTTAGTATAGTCTACATAAACCCAGGAACTTATTTCCAATCCTACTCTTTTCTGTATGTACTGAAGCTTGTTTAAGGTTACTTGTAGAAAGGGCAGTTAAAGAAGTTAACAGAACAACTGCAAAGGCCATGTTATTGCATTATAACTTCACTCTGCTATATGTGACCTTACTTTTTCTGGAATAAAATATAATAGTTTGACCCTGGCTAATGCCATTTCAAAAACATTCTGAAAATGCACGTGTTGACTAAAACTATTTAAGTACACGTCCAGAATTTTTTCTGTCTTTGCTTTATTAATATATTTCCCTTAATTGTTATACTTACTGTAGGCTATTTCTACATTTTTGTCTCGATCCATGCGATTAAAAATCAGCTTTTCGCTTATTTCAGATGATAAACAATTTGACGTAAGCAGAGACGCAATTATTTGAAACCCAATATTAAGTTCTTTTCTAATACATGTGAGTTCTTTCCATCTTTTCTTATACTACTTGTGCACGTCAGCATGATATAGTTAAGAATATTTATCTTCTTGTTTACAAAGAGTACTTCTTTTTGGTAAAAAGTGTACTTCTTTTTGGTATAAAGTGTACTTCTTTTTGGTAAAAAGTATAATCAACTTCTACCTCAGCTTTCCTGTCCTACAGTGAAAAAATACGACTAATAAAATGCAAACAAAAAATAATAAGCTGCTTAGCTTCTATTTTATGTACAAACACGTTTTTTTTCTTATAGCAGAAGACCAGGCGGTTAAGTCAATTACTGCGGTTTATACAGGTTTATTCAGGATCAACTGTACAAACTAAAAAGTTCTTTTTAGAGGTTGGGTCTAAAGAGGACTACTTAGGCAATGACGTTCGGCAATGACTAAAAAGAATTTTTCTGCTATGCTTCCTGTTTTTACCCGGTATTAATCAAAGGTGGATAGGAGAATAGAAAGGAAAACCTATCATTTTAGTTAAATAAGGAAATTTAATTGTACTGAAAACAGATATAGAGAATTTATATGCGTACTTTCTCATTAAAGTTAAGATGAATTTCTATGTTAATAGACTAGAGACTCTTTAAAAAGATCTGTACCTCTCTTTCATTTCACTAATTACACGTATCACTTTAAAGGGGAAAGCTAACAAAACAAGCAAACTTAGAGCAGAAAAATAGCAGAGGCTAACCGCTCAATTAAAAAATAATCAATGACAAGTATGGCCCCTAAGCTAATTTTTTAAGGCCTAAACAGGTTAGATGTTTTAACACGAGCTGTTGGTGCTTAGTTTCCTTACTGTACTTAGGAGAACACTCAAAAGTAATAGATTTAGTGATAGAATGTGTGGCTTACTAACTTTACATTATTAGATCGAATTCAGATTAGTGGGACTTTTATTTTCTATACTGGTTTTTCTTAATATGAAAACCTTTATTTGTAATAATAAATGGTTTTCAAAACGAATCGCATATTTAGTACCTTAGTCTTGCTTGTAGAAATCGTATGTGGTTTTTGTGCCTGCATAAACTCCACAAGAAACTAATGTGCTAGAAAAGTATGTGCACTTCTGAAGCATTCTCCTAGAAATCAGAGTCCTGGATTTTCTTGTAACATATCGCATTATTTCTAGTTAGTGGTTCTCCTAAAATACCACTTGATTTTATATCTATCCTCTTCTTAAGGCTTTTGCTAATTTTACATCACCTCTTCCATTATTCACTATTGTGATAAATAACTTTTATGTTTTTATAGAATGCAAAATTTTGCAACTTTGCAGCGAAGTAAAATTTGGAACCACTTGTAAGTGGGAGGCTTCTGCAAGGATGTAAACATTGATTTCTAAAATCACTATTATCTGGGAGTGTTGAGACTAACCGTACGAGCTTAGGCAGCTTGCCAAATTCCCAAAGCACAAATATATGATTGTATCAAGGATATCTGCGAGGGAGTGGATAGTACTATTAGTCATCAAATCACAATTACATGCTATGTCTGAAAAAAGAATTATGAACAATGAAAATTATCATATGGATTAAACTGCCTTCCTTAAATTCAAAACTTCTCCTGATCCAGCCTTTTTGTAAACATTTTTTTTAGATAATCGGCCTAGCATTTATGTCAACTGTTTTTAAATGACCTGGTGTTGATGTAATTTTTTCCAAAGATTTTTCCTTTAACATTGTTTATTGATAGCTTTATAGGTTTCTGTATTGTTAATATTTATGCAAGGTGTATAGCCCCTAAAGTTATGGAACTGACAAAAAGACAAAGTAAAAGAGTTAAACCAATAGTATATTTTAGCCTTAAAAACATTTAAGACATGTGATAGAAAAAAGCATTAAAACAGCAAAGAATTTCACAGTCTTGCAGTGCCAGGAAAAAACTGCTTTCATAAAAATATATCTTATCAAGAGTGATAACAATGGCATTAAGATGAAGGCGTTGAGAGAAATGAGTCAGATGAGATGCAAGAAACTAGGCTGATATTAGTGAGGAAAGCTCATTAGAAAACCTCAAGTGATAAGACCTATAGAAGAGACAAAGACAAGTCAAAATTCGTCGAGAAGACAAAGTTTACTGGGTAGTAGCAAGACCAGGGCCTTCAAAGTTAGAATGAGGCACCTTAATTCTAGGAAGACTATTAAGACCAGGGGCACAGAATACTTTTTCCTTTTCGAGAGATATTTCTGTCGTCAGGCTAGTCTGTCGATAGGAGAAGTATCTCTTGAAACGTAGCTAAAAAAAATCTTACGACTCATGACATGATAAATATCGTATAACAATGCCCTTCTTTGAGTCCATAAAATCAAGACAGTTTTAAGACTTCTTGATTAGCCTGAGATAGTTATTTCTTATCCAACAATTTCAAATGTTACTCATTTATAACCTTTTTGTAAGCTGTATTCTAAAGAGCTTTTAACCAGGAATTCTTAAATTTCTTTTTACTAGCTCTCGTGTATTTACCAACTGTCAGACATTAATTGTGTTGGAGATATTGCAGTTTTTCCTATGTTTAAGTATTAGCTTTTTAAACTATTTTGGTTAGTTTTGCTAGCAGAAGACTTTATATTCATCCAATATCTAATCAAATTCATTTTTTTAATAATGTCCTTCATACAACTGGAACCGATATTGGATCCTTTAACCTGCAAAGAGACATGTCCTGAAATTCTAATGACTGCTTTAGCTTCCTTTGATATAACAATAAATTGTAAACTCTTTCTATTTAGATTCACAAAAAGGGTTAGCAATCATTAGATAAAAATGAAAAACAGGTGTTGAGAATGTTATCCGATCTATCAGTTTTGGGTAATCTGCTTTGAGCTATTAATCCAACTCTTCTGCTTTTTTCTAATGTTTGCAAAGATTTTTATGTTGAATTTTGAGTTCATTACATCAATAATAGATGGAAAAGTAAAAATGGGTAAACGAACATGGTTTCGGTGAATATTGGATCTGAAAATTATAAAAGTCACCAAGTTGTAGACATAGCCTTGCATTACTTTTAAACGTTGTTATAGAAATATTTAAGACCAGTGTTTCTGGAGAAAAGCAAAAGGTATTTGTAGAAATGTTAATTCCTCTGTGAGTAGAGGATTGGAAAACGGTAAATAGGGAAGCAAATTGGCTTGCAGAGAAAATTCTTCTTGGATTTTTTAAAGTCATAACTGTCAGATTTCCAAGAAAATCCTTGTCCATTTGCTCTTTTGCTTTCAAAATCCTTTGAAATTTACTATTATTGAAAAATAAAGAGGCAATACCATGAGATATTTTTTTACATTTAATTTTCTTTATGTATTAGACAATATATTAGTAGTAGCAACAGTTTCAAAAATGAATTACAGTCCATACCTGCTAGTGTCAGTAAAGAGCAAAGATTGTCTATAATCTTTTATATTTCATTATTTACAGGTAGTTTCTTATTTGCCGTTTTTAAACTTTTCGCTACTCTATAAAAAGTATTAGTTAAACCCTACTGGAAACAATGGCTAAATTTTGACCTGGAAATTATTAATTCAGAATAACGATAATTACAAATATGATGAGCATAATAGGTACTATGAAGGAAGCTGCACGAGAGTTAAATAGGAAAGGGTATTCTCCAAGTAGCTTTTGCTGCAAAAAATGTTGCTGGTCTTCAGGCCAAAAGGTTGGAAAATAAGATTCTAGACAGGTAAATAGATCAAAATAAAGATGAATAGATAGATAGATGAATAGATAGATGAATAGATGGATGGATAGATTGATAGATAGATTGATAGATAAATAGATAGATAAATAGATAGATGGATAGATACATTGATAGAGAGGAAGAAAGAAAGATAGATGGACGGAAAATGGATAGAGAGAGATAAGGAGATAGAGAAACAGAGAAATGGAAATATAGAGGGATAGAAAGAAGGATAGATGGAAAGATAGATGGCTTTTCTCAGCTTTAATTAGAAAAGATGCAAATCTTGATATTTTAACTAATTAACTTATCAACTTCCGCTTTCCAATTTTTACTCGCTAAATCATCAGCTATACCGACAACTAGATCGATTTTCATTATAGCTCCGAAGGAAAAGAAGAGAGAGAAGGAGGGGAAGAAAGACACAGAGAGAGAGGGAGAGAGAGAGAGAGAGAGAGAGAAAGAGAGAGAGAGAGAGAGAGAGAGAGAGAGAGAGAAAGAGAAAGAGAAAGAGAGAGAGAGAATGTGTGTATTTGTTTTGATGCATATCACACACCAATAAAGAATGTACATATTGAAATGTCAACACTAACAAAATGTAAGAAAAGACCTATCTCACTGAATATCCAATGAGTTTTGAAAAACTAAAGGAAAATTATTAGCTTTTGATCTTCTGGAACCTTATTTCCTCTTTTGTATTTTACGGTATTTCTAACATGCTTAAATGATATCAGGAAAATTTAATTTCATCTCAATAATTTTGAGGAATTTCTATGGGTAAGTTTTGTTCTTCTTTTCTTCCAATATACAATATGCAATGTATACAAGATGAAAACTATTCTATAATATAGATACTGTTATTAACTACTGCTTGTATTAAATCAAATGAAAATGAAAATATCATGACCAGCAAAAGGGTAGGATACTAGGAGCAAATTATTTGGTTTCTATTAATAAAAACAACAAACAGATGGCACATGTAAGATTATTGTTTGAAATATTAGAAATCGCGTAATATTGAAATAAAGAAAATGCAGAATTAAAAATAAAAGTTTACTTTAATGCCCAGATCATTTATTCAAATAAAAATAGACCAGATAGACAAAGTATATTTTTTACTAAGAACAATACGTTTTTTTAACGTCATTTCCCCCTTTAACTGGATCTTAGACGGCGCCTTTCAAAGGGACTTTTGTTTTGGCAGTGAGGACTTTGTTGGCCGGATGCTTTTTCTGACGCCAATCAATGGCTTTTACTTTTGGAAAGTTCCAAATTCCTTTCGCCAACTGTATTAACCATTAAGCCACGATTAAACTATTCTAACTTTGATGGAAATAACGTTGAATCTGAAAGTGTGCTTTGTTGTTATGTTACAATGTTCATTTCGAGTTATTTTTTTATATTGTAAATCTATTTTATTTGGTTATATTACTATTTCACCGTACCTATGAACTTCATTGTTTATGTTTACCGAGTGAAAGGTATGCTACCCCTGAGCGGTACCCCCTTCCCATTGAATCGGATGACCTTGTTTATTGTGATTTAAAAATTATTTGATAAGTACTTGTGTTTTGTTTTACCCAAGTGTCGATTTTTGTAGGGTTGTTTTAAATGTTTAATTTTTCTGATTAGTAATTTCAACCATTTTTCCTTAACTTTTGCAAGATATTTTGAACGAATTTCGATATTCGTTATCCTGGTCAATTGTATAACCTTAGGAATGTATGATCCATATGACGTGAAATGCAGCTCAAAAAGGTGTCACGTTTTAGAAATAATGGAAACAGTAATCTATGGATTTTTTGCTGTGGAAATGTTAATAAAATGGTTAGCCATGGGTCTTTTTGGGCCACTGGGATATTTCAAAGACAGTTGGAATAAACTCGACTTTTTTATTGTAGCTGCAGGGTGAGTAAAATTCTACTGATTTTGGTATATTAGTGTTGGTCAAAAGCAACCGTAATTAGATTTTTTCTAAGAGAATTCTGATTTAATGAAACCAATACCCAACGTTTTCTTTATTTGAGAAAAACGTACGACAAACCAAATCATATAAATATTGCAATTGAAAACAACAGGTAACTAACCCGATAGATTCTTGTTAAATTGTGAAAGCTGACATTTTGAATAATTAGGAACAATGAAAACTCTTTGGTTTGCGAAGGTGATTAGAAAGACTTTAGAAAAGCAGTAGAAAAGCAGTTTCATAAGATCGTACAAAAGCAGAATGCAGGAATGTCCTTCATAACACATAAAACTTCATCTCCATACTAAGAATATGAAAAGCAGAATTATGTTCTAATTACATTTCCCTGCGGATTTTCAGTACAATCATGTTTTATTTAATTTTACAGGTGTTTCTGAACTAATTTTTTGAAGTTAATTTAAAAATTAAATTGGTTTCTACCCAACACACCTAGTTGTTTTTTTCTCCACACACAACACCCATTGCTAAAAGAAATTGAAAATTTGACTGTCCATATCAATTCCTTATCCATATGCATAAACTCTGTTCTCCTTTTATCAGTTGATTTATTGTGATTATCAGTTGGGTGGAGATTTTGATGCTTTCGCAATTCATTATGTCCTCTTCAACTTGACATGTTTACAGTCTCACCAGTGTTTTTGGAGTTTATAGCTTTGCTCTTAAACTATCTTAAATAACAATTATTCCTGGGAATTCTGTGTAGAGTAAAGTTATCAATTTGATTATATAGGGCAAGAGAAGAGAGGAAAATGGCTAGTGTTTGTAAGGACTGTATAAATTATCCAGATTGCTTTTGTAATACTTGTGGGCGATTTGCTTAATCCTCACAAGGACGGCTAATTTTCGAATCCTCAAAGAAAAGTATATTTGACATATTTTAGTATCCCGAAAACCCGTTTTCACTTTTTAAGCATTATTCTATACGTCCTACTTGATAACTAATGCAACTACTAAAAACTAATGAAACAACTACTATATAATATAGACTTGACGAATATGCACACGCTAATTATTACAAACAGGCAACTTAATACTCACCACTAAAAGATTTTACTACAACAGATTGACGTAGCCTTTCGGTATATGAAAAGGCAAAATACAAGGGAATGATGTCTATGCTTAATTACAACAATCAACATAAAATATAAAGTTTCCTCTGAATAATACTTAACTAAACTATAAATAAATAAACACACTTATCAGACAGAGACTTTTATGAGCAGTGGCAATTTCCTGCACATACCGCTTCTTTGAAACATTATTGGCCATGCATAAGCCGGGATTTCTATCGCCCACCCTGCGTTGCAGCTTTGCCGGCCCTAGCCCTCCCAATGCCCTTATCCCAAAATATTTACTTTATTTCTATCAATTATTTCTAAATTACTCTCATCCCTACCCCTAACTTCCTCACGCATATTTGTAAAGTGCATTTCTAAAGAATCATGTTTTTGAAGTAGACATTTAAAATTTCTTTGCTTCTCTAATTTCACCACCCTTATCTTTCACTAGTTTTTCAGAATTCCTATGTCCAAGGTGTCTGGCTAAGGGTGAAGATCTTTGGTGCTGCAAACACACTGCTAGCCATTGCCCCTCATGCTTCCCTGCTGCTGTGAAACTTTCGCCATATGACCCCTTCCAGTCTTTGATTTAGTTCATTCAGAGCAGTTTAGACTGCCTCTGTCACAGGCTCTGTGCACTCTTTTTTGGACAATATTGGTGGTTTTATTCTGTCCTAAAACCACATGGCCAAAATACCAGACTTTCCTTTTTCGTGCGATGGACATTTTCTGGAAGTGTTAGGTCTTAAGATAGAAAATACAAAGGAGAAGTACATTTTTCTCGGAGCAAAGGAAGTATTTGTTTTGTGCCAAGATGAGAGACTACAGCAATTTACTTTGCATTGTAAGAAATAGAAGGTGTGACCTAACAGTTTATTTGTTTTAATGACTATAAGGGTGGAAGGGCGTAAACTCAAATAAACAGCAAATACGTCAAAACCAATATTCCCTTTCCAACGATAGTCATGCTTTAAGAACATATCTTTAGTCACACATATTGAAATTTTTCTATTTGACTTTTATCGACTGAGGTCATATTTTAGTTACCGTGAAAGAGTTTTAGTCAGTTATTTTCTGATTGCCATACTAATTTATTCATTTATTTATTTTCAAGCACGTTAGTATGGAAGTAATCTTTATCCTAATTAATAAAGTAAGAAATAGGCTCCTAGATTCCAGAAATCTATAAGGTGGAAATTTACATTACTATTGCCTGTATAGAGATATCAGTTTCTTTAATATCGCAATAACTCTGCCTGCTGTTAGTTCTCTGATGTTACAGGGTTTAAAAGTACTTAAGTAATTTTGGTAATTATTAAAATAGACGTTACCCAGAGAACAGTACAAAGAAATTCGCTTCAGGGAAAATCGATCATCATTCCCTGCTGCTAAAGAAGATTATTTCCTTGTTCAAGTTCACTTCACTAAACGTTTTAATCTGATTAGTACGTTTGTTCTTTAGTAAATGACATTATATCTCTATCCCTCTATTTCTCTCTGTATATATATTATGTATATTTCTCTCTATACGTATATATCAGAAGTATATAGAAGTTTTGGCATAACTCTCTAATTGTAGCTATTTTTTAACCATCATCACCTACCATGAAGCTACTTTAACCTAAATGATAAGGTAATAAGGAATAAGTCACGCCCAAACCCAATCCCAATCACTGTACTCTTTACAGTATTTTTCTTGAGATATCTAATCAAGATACTCAAGATGAAGGCTTTTTAGCAACCAGCTAAACAAATCCATTTGGGGGGGGGGGGAGGGAAGGCGAATAACTTTCAAGGAAACTGCTACTAAATTTTTTGGCGTAGCTAAATAAAACCTTCTTTCGCAAACGCTTCATCAACAGTCTCTATCTGAAACACTGCTCCTCATTGCCATGACGATTTTCTGATATATTGACACTCTTTGGGTCTAGAATACACTAATGACGCTAGACTTAACAAGAGGGAATTTCTCTCTAAAGAATATTGTGCGTTAGTGATCATCACTTCCCTTGGCTAAAGTCAAATTATGCTGGTTCTCTGTCAAGTGTTATTTTCTCTTTTGCATTTTCAATATTTAACACTGTGCTTTTCCCAGGTAAGTATGCAAGTAGTTAAAAGAAGGGTTTTGGTAAAACCCTCTTTAAAAGTTGTTAATACATGTGTTACTGTCAGTGTAATCAGTGGAAAATCTTGGGGTCATTTTACTAAACCCAGAAACTACTTTTGTTGGTGAGAAAGATTAAAAATTCAATTATCGGCAAGCATCTTCCCTTATTGCAAATTATGCGTTACAAAATTTTGTTGTCCAAAAGTGGCATCTTGTGTTATTCACGTGAAATGTGTAACTTTATCAAGCTTGTTCTTCGCATACGTACACCAGTGAAACAGTATTTTTGATCAACGGAATCTCATGTTTACTAGAATCCCTTTGAGTGCCAGATTGCAGTTACCTTCAAAATATGTTCCAAGGACTTTATTTCTCTTTTGTTGTGCTATATAGGTGGCACCTGAATCACAGAAAAAGGCAAAATAGGCACTTCGAATTAAGCAGAAGAACTTAAATGTACTTTATATTTTTATCATAGTTGTAAGATCTCTATTTGAAATCTTTTGTTTGGCTTGGGGTTTCTGATGGGTTGGGTGGGGTGGTGTCTTATTATAAGTTGAGAACCAACCAAGGCAAAATGTCATTTAGTTTATGGAGCTGTGAAGAAAAGACAGAAAAAGGGGTTAAGCTAATAGGATAGGATTTTACTTTAGGCTTAAATCATCCAAGTCATATGATGGAGAAAAGTACTCAAAAGCCAAAGAGTGCAACAATCTAGACGTTTGAAGAAAAAACCTAGAAAGATTTACTACAACGAGAAGCAACAACTAAAAAGAATGATAACTTTGGGAAAAACGATGCATCAGACTGAGCTGGTACCAACACGGAAAAGTCAACAGAACACTTCCCATGATAATACCAAAAGAAAAGATTAAGTTCTGAACATCGTGATATTTCACAACTTTGCCTTAAGGAAGAATGATATACACAACAACAAATGGAAATTTCTTTTAATCTTTGTTGTTGTGTCTCTCCTATTTGTTGTTCTATTTCTACTATTTGTTATTGTTACCAGCTAATCAAATTTCTTTTGTATTTTTCTGAGTATTCCTTGGTATCACCAACCCACCCTTTTTTTCTGCTTTTCCTCTACCTTTTCTACAAGAAATATCCAATAGCTGTTCACATTAGTATGTTATATGTTATTAGTTGATATTTTCTTTCCCATATTGGAAAAGACAAAAAATAGACGATTCCTCGTTTATCCTTAACATGTCAGGGGTATGTATAAACTAGTAGTGAAGGAAATAGAGCCTCTTTCAGGGGTAATCCTTAAACCCTCGTGAAATATAAATACTGAGCATATCATTTCAATCTGCTAGGCCTTGAGTGAATTTCAATTAACGGTCTCATTACCCAAGATGAATTTTATTTTCCCCGCCCAAAGGTGCTCGGGGTGTATTGTTTTTAAAGAAACTATGCATTCAATCATTTTTGGAGGATTTTGAGGCCTATTTTTATTGTTGAATTCGTATTATCGGCTTACCGACCACCACAGTTAAATTTAACTGCGACTTGTTTTGCTTGGGAAAAGCGTTGTAAAGAAACAGCTTTCATGACAAGTTGCCTTACATATCCCCTAAAGTCCTCGGATTGATAATCATTTCTCTTTATTTCCAGTGGCTTCCGCAGTCGTAATGTCTGTCTACTTGTCTGCTGTGTCCATTGAGTTAGCCTCGGCGTTGTACTTTGGTAAAAAATATTGCCACAGTGATTGGATCATAAGATAAATGCAAATATTTAGCTGACCATAATTATTTATAGCATAACAATTATACGAGGTAAAGCAATATTCTCAAAAACCACAGGCTCACATATATCTTGATATTCAGTGAAAAACGGTGACTTGAGTCGAAAACAACAGAAAACCAACAAAATATGTAACACTGACGAAACTTTAATAGAAATTTACGAAGGTTACTTGAATAAAGTTTTCTGGTTTTACACAATAGGCACTTCAAACTGGAAGTCTAAAACGAGCTTTTTAAGACGTTTTTTAACAAATGTGCAAATATACCAAGTAAAAGAAAAGACAATGCTAAAAACGTTAATTAACTTTTCCCCTTCTGAAAATAAAGGTAGTCATAAAAATTTTTAAGAATTCTAACATTCGACGTGAATAACTTTAAGTCTTTTAAGGAGGGAACTGTTATATCGCGAGGTGCCGAGAATGGAATATAAAAGGTGTAAAAGCTCAGAAAGAAGACAAAGTGTATTGATAATTTTAACTCCACTGCTTCTAAATCACAACTGCAAAACTCTCGTACAAAATTAGTATTTACAAAGGTAGATTTTTGCTTAGTCATAATGACTTCCTTATTATGATGTAATCTGTATAATTGATATGCCGATGTAATGATGATATGACATCATTATGGACATGAAAACAATATGTCCATAAAACCTTAATACCCCTGAAATAACAAGACGATATACAACAGAGTACAGAAAATTAAATCATTGAATACAAAATCAAATAAGAATGAAAATACCAAAGGGAAACATGGGGTTTGCTTCAGCAGATTATTTTGGCGGTAATGTTCTTTATGTATTATAGTTACCAGTAGGAAAAACCCCGAGGGAGCTAAATAGTTATTTAAATCTCCCTAGATAAACCACATGAACAAGCTACTTAATTTGAGGCCGAATTTATTTGAATGTCTTTATATAACACCTATAAGAATATTTATAGATGTTATGAATGGTATGAATGGAATGTCTTAATAAGATTAGACGGACGCAAAACTTATGTTTATATAAAAAGTAAAGAAACGGCAGCTTTTCAGGCATTCCTTTCTACGAGAAACTTCGTCAAGATATTGCAATATCGGAAAACTTTAAAGTGATATGCCAGAATGACTGCAAAGAACAAAGTCCTAACGATAACAAAGTAGGTAAAATACAATGACTGCTAATTGAAGTTGATGAAAAAAAAATTTCAGAGCCTTCATGTATATATTTGGTATATACATACATATATATATATATATATATATATATATATATATATATATATATATATACTCAATCTGCAGACAGTACTGTTTCGCCTTTTGTGGGCTCATCACTGCAGCACAGAGCTTCTGAGACATAACTCTCTGGCCATGTTATATATATATATGTATATATATGAATATAAATAGTAATATTGGCATGTAATAATGAAAATTAATACAGAAGCTAGACTTTGATAACATCATACAGACATTGCAAATTTAATGGATGAACACAAAAATGCAATGCAAAGATGCAATAGTACACACACATACACATATATATATATATACATATATATATATGTATATATGTATATATATATATATATATACATATATACATATATATATATACGATCGTGCGTTATATTGGTATTTATATAATATATATATTATGTTGTCTTTTTCTAATTTTAAGATGAATTTCATTGCAGCTGGATTTTTTTAGGTCTCAAGATATAACAAGACAAATTTTTTAGCTTATTTGTCAATTAAAATGTTCAGTCAATATAACTGTAAGCAGAATCATAATCAGAAGAACAGAAAAAAACCACAAGAGAAAGAATGTTATTTTTCTTCTGATGTGGTCACTAAAAATTTTGTGTTTTAAAGATGAGTTGCTTAAAAAGTGAATATTTACTTTTTAAGTGATGTTATGTCCAGGTCAATCGACCTAACAAAATAGAAGCCAAAAAAATGAAGATGTAAAGACTAAATTTTACTGGATCAAAAGCTTATATTTAAGTTGTTTTTAAATAAATTATTTCTCGTCAAAGAAATTGTGGTTGCAGAACTAATAATCTATAAACAGCCTTACACACCTTTTTTGCTAGCCACTTAGAAATAATTGGAGTAACATGTTTTTCTTCATAGAATACACATTTAAATGCAACCTTATGGCAAAAATTGGGGGGGGGGGGGTTGTGGTGGTTTATTGCTGATTCTTGTTGGTAAAAAAAATTTCGTTAATTTATTGACTATGTAAAATTGTAGCTAGAGAAAAGAAGAGGCTGAAAAGTACGAAACAGTAAATTCAGCTTTTATTTTATATACTAATATCCAAATCTAAATATTTATTAACAGCCATAGGAAATAACTGCCTTTTTTTGTTATTCAATCTCTTCCTTGACGGATATCTTGTCGACGTTTTCTCTTTTTATTCATATTCTTGATGTTTATCAAAGAAAAAGAGAGTTCATTTTAGTTGGAAGGACATGTGTTGACTTTGAACAAGATTTAACAGAAGAAAGCCAAAGAATTAATAAACTGATCTCTAACGGTCAGATTCTCATGAGATCCAATCCCTAATAATTTCTCAATTTGTACTGTTTGTTTATATTTACACATGTAATGATAACTAATTCATATCTGTTTGGCACTACGGTGGAAAGATTCAAGGAGGAATCTTTGATATTTGTATAGAAATTAATGAGACTGGATCTCCTCAGCTCTGTGTGCAGCTAATGTGGTGATCCTCCACTTTCTTCTTGGAAGCCTATAAATAAATAAATAAATAAATAAATAAATATATAAACAAATGAATGAATAGCTGAATCTATATGGGAATACAATACGTGGCAACTTCAGTTATCCAGTCAGTTATACTCCGCTTATACATACATACATATATATATATATGTATATATATATATATATATATATATATATATATATATATATATTACAGCCTCCAAAGACTGCATACCTTGGAGCATAAGACATCTCAAGCAAGCACGAAAGAAAAAATAATTACTTGCAAAATAAATCATAAGGTTTGAATAAGCAAACTTTTGCATGAAACAAGGTCGAGCGAAGCGTCGAAAAAAAAAGAGTTCTCTAAATCTACCAAAAGTTCAGTGTCTCTTTGACTAAATATTGTTAAATCAGAAAGAAAGAACACAACTGGAGATTAAAGCTTACGATCGAGAATTCCAAATTATGAAAATATAGATTAATTTTCCTATAACTAGATCAAGGTAACTATTAATTGAGGAGCCTAACCGCTTTGATGTACAGTTGCACTGTTACCCGACACGATGGAAATTGTTGTCGTCACAGTTTGATCAAAGTTTATCTAAAGAGAGGTGTAACAATGTCATTTCGAACAGATAAAAAACCCAAAACAAGTTATTACATTTTGACTGTACATTGAAATGAAAATTTATTCTGTATGAGGTAGCAGAGGCAAAGTTCAAAGATAGAAGTCTGGACTCTGGCTAATTTTATGTGCAAAACGTTTATGAAGGTGAAAACGATGATAGGTAAACTGCTGTAACTCTTTTGGAAACGTTGGGGAAAATGCTTTCCTTTCAATTGATATGCAAGGAAGAAGCTGCAAGATCGTCTCGTATGGCTTTTGCAACACAAAGTACTAGATTGTTTAAATATCATATCAGTCATGGTTCCAACAATATTCCTCACTTCTTATGGTCCCTTGATTTTACTGGAAATGCATCATTTAATAGATGACGTATATATTTAGTGATTATCGTTTACTGAGCATAACTGAGTTAACAGCCAGCTAAAAAGGGATATGCCAACAATCGATACTGAATTGTGGCTGTCAACTTTAATACCAACAAAGGGAAAGCTGATGCCTGACTTATTTTTGTATTTCAAAACAGAAAACCATTAAAAAAGCACAGGATGGAATGTATATATATCTTTAGGACCATTTTGTCGACTTCTGCTTGTTTTAAACCTGCCAATTTTGTTCTGGACACTTGATGAGAAGTCATGTTTTAATCTTTTATTACCTTTGGTGTTTATTTATTTGGCAATATATAGTGATCAAAAATTGTTTTAAAGGTTAACTTTAATTGCTGATATAAAGCAATTCCTGACTTTGGTCTAAATTTTAATGTAATATAAACTTCATTTTACATTAATAATCTTGGAATGGTTTTTCCTATCAAGATTTTACCTGGGGGTTAATTTTGCATTGTAATTAAAAAAAAGCTTTTGCAGTTACGGTGGAGCTCAAATCCATTATTAACTTGTCTAACCAACTTTTCCTGATCACGTTGCAATAAATGAGAACATGATTATAATTATCTATTCAAGCAGCATTTTTTTCTAGTAAACCTTTTTATTTACAGGGCCAAAACGTTTTAAAAAAGTAAACATAATTGGATGAAATATGTTTTAAGTGAATAAGGGGAAACTCTATCGGTTTGTCTGGTTATCAATCCCTACAAATTTCCATCAATTATTTTACTTTTCCTTGTTTTTTCATATATCTATGTATTTATCTTTTAAAATCAATCTTTACCATCTTTGTACTTCTGTCATGACACTACAGAACGAATAATAAGCTGTTGTAGCACTATTAATGATAATCTCTTAAACCTGTCATAGACATGACAATTTTCTTATTATTCCAGGTATAGATAAACTCCTGCTGATATTTTACCAGCGAATTGACCAAATAATTAAGTCATGATGACATCATTTAATTATTTGGAAAGAAAGAGAATATCAGTTCACAAAGAAATTTAAACCTGAACTGTTTATTTTAACCTCAAAAATAATGATCTGATAGAGTGACCTGTTGTGATATAAGCCAGTGTTGTTAAAAACTGATAATAAAGAATTTAATTAGGGGTTAATATTGTTTTCAAGCTGCTCCCAATGCCACACATTAAACATAATGGATATAACAGTACTTTATAAATCGGTTATGTCTTTCAGTACTCTGTAAGGAAAATAAAAACAGAGAGAACTATTTTTTGAACCTATTATGGCTTCTTGATATTCTATATATAAATATATCAATTTTCAAAAACGTGCGTCACTACCCAGCAGCATATCATCGATCTTGAAAATATCTAAATGTTTGCGCTCCATACAAAGACACAAAACCTGTACAGAGATACATATACAAATATATACATAGGAATATACATATATGTATAAATATATATAGATATATATATATAGTTACATTCTTTATCATTCTGGAATATTTCAAAATAACATCAGCAGCCAAAATTAATGCATGGACATACCAATGTCGATAAATTGCATATTTTTTTGGGCAAAATTTTTGTTGACATTCTTCTTACTCTTTTATTTTCTTTAATATGTCTCGACTATTCTAACGCACATTTTCCTACCTTAGTGACAAGCTATGTCCAGCACCCCTTGTTGCTCTTGGAAGTGTAATCAGTTATTCATTTAGTGTTTCTTTCTTTACACTGCTAACCCTAATTTTGAATTACTTTTTCTCCAAGAGCCTCCAGAAAGGAAAAAGACATATGCCACTAAAACTAACGTAAGGTAACCCTGTGTACAAACAGTACAACGATATTTAGACGATTCTATACACCATTCCTCATATGGGTTATTTTACATCCTCTTTAAGAAAATGTTTGGCTTTTAACGACCAGGGACGTTTTATTTAGTCAATATTTGGAATTCTTGCACAACAACCACAGCAACCAAGAATAAGTCATAGTACTTGTCTATTATTTTCCTGAAGTCAAAGGTCAGAAATGCTCCTGACCTTTACTGTGGATACTATGAATTTTTTTAATGAATCATTTACTTTTCTCTTGACGGTTGTTTGGATACTTATGGGTACTTTGGTGGTCCTTTTAGTTGCATTTATGATTAGATATTATCATATTTATAAAATAATAGCAAAGTATATAAAAAAGAATTGGAAACCATGGCAGCGAAGTATACAATCTTTACGAATAGTTAACGATATTGTTAAAAAATCCCCAGTTTCTACGGGATATTAGGCAATAGTTCCAACAAAGATAACTCAAAGAAGGGACTTAAAAAACTATTAAATATGATAAAAGTTCACATTATGATATTTTATTTAAAATGTTCATTTTGGAAATTTCAGGTACTTGAGGTATAATTTTCTTTATTTTTGTTCTGTGGTTTCCATGTTTTAACTTTTTTGTTCTATATGTTTAACTGAATTTTTCAAATGTTATTTTGCTTTACTGAAACTATAAAAAATATGTCTGGAAAGATCCATTGAAAACTTTTGCAACATAAATTTACTTTATTTTTAAACTAAAAGACAAAAATAATTTATTTAAAGGAATAAAAAGAAAATCAATACAATATTCAAAAGGGACCAGACATAATCCCAATTCCATTATTGGCCAAACGAACCAGTCTTTCTGATGAAATTTATTGTTTCGAAAAGCAAATTATGCTTTCTTTATTTCTTTTAAGTGCTTGGTTGCTGATATTTCTGTGTTGCAGTTGTTACAGATATGTTGTCATATCTCATCATTCCCGTGCTACATCACTTTTAAGCACCTTAGAACCTACTGGTTAGTGGGTTTTCTGCATATTAAAACTCTAATATATTGATACTCTACTTTTATAATGCTAATGGATTCAGAATAACGTACACCGAAAATATCTATAGCTGTTGTAATGCACAAATTGGTAAAGAAGTAGACATTTGCTGGGCTCAGTATAAAAAACGTCTCTCACTGTGAAGAGCATTAATAAAACTATTAAACGTATAAGAAACTTTCTAGTATCGTTATCACTTAGTAAACCAGCTCTGCTTGTCTCAGAAGGTTGTTACAACTGAAAATGATAAAATGCTGTTTGTAAATTTCTTTTGTTAAGCTTCGGATGAAATAAACGTCTGGTAATCCAGAGACAACGTGCTGTGTGAAACTTTACACGTCCTGTCGTGGAATTCAGGATTGATAATGTGCGTCTAAGCACGAGATTTAATCAATAATTAAAATAATCAACTCATTTCGTGCTACTCATGGGTGCCGTTGTTCGCGTCGCTCTTGCAGCTTTATAGAATTTGTGCATTTAGTCATGCAAATTTATAAAAATCTGTTTCCACCATTTCATTCTCGCCAAGTTAGATTCTCGGCGTCGATAAATTGATCAAAATAGTAAATCTAGGATGGCTCTGTGTTACATATACCTCGAGTAATAGCTGTTAAGAGATTTAAAATTTCAAGTCGGTGCTTAAAGACCACTCTGTTACTCGCTCTGAATTTCACTACCTTTTTACTCAAATAGCCCGGAAAAATCTATTTCAAACTCTTATCCTCGCGAACTAAAATGACAGAATCTTGACGTCGATAAATCGATCAAAATACTAAACCTTATGAATAGCCTGAGTAATAGCTATTTATAGTTTTAAAATTATGAATCAAAAATTATCATTTTGTACATTTTGACTTCCACCACCTTTCTACTCAAAATTAGCATGATATTTTGTAGAAAATGCAGTTGAAAAGCAAAGTTGTACTCTATCCAGAAAATTCCACTCCCATATTTCAGACAGGCTCTACTTTATTACGATTATTCTTGATCAACATTTTTCGGAGAAAAATATTTATTACCACAATTTACTTGTAAATTTCCGCTGAATAAGATGGGTAAATTAGTACAGATGAACAAAAAATATTGACTATTTTTACAGGGGTAAGGATGAGGCCAGAGAAAAAAAAGTGATTTTCTTTTTTCTTTTTTTTTAATTCTACAGCTAAGAAGTGTCCTATCAGAAAAATTGAAGCTAGCTACATGACCGTAATATGTAAAAGTACAATATTTCTAACATGTAAATGGTGAAATGATCTTTAACTATGCTTGTGACAACATAGAAAAACCATATATGTAGTTAGTGTGTACAGAATATGTTGTTACCCATAGTAGGTTTCGAAATGGTTGGTTTCTTATTTCTTTTTATATGATAATACAGAAATCTAGTTTATTAAAGCATTGTTACCTATAAATGTATTTTTTAACCTTGCAGAACCTTTGAATTGTGTGTCGGAGATGGGGAATTTCTTAGCTCCATTCGTGCAGTAAGGGTACTTAGACCTTTACGAGCTATAAATAGAGTGCCAAGTAAGTTTTGACATTTTGACTTCCATGTTTTTATTACTTAATCTGTGTATTAATGTGCCTAGAGTGACCTCTCTATGGTTTAGATGCTAAGGTACTGTTTTAACTTTTCGCTATTCCATACGAATTTTTCACTTCCCATCGTTTGAATTTAGCTTCCCTTTGTTCTAATAATAAAATATCTTATTCAAAAGAAGGGAAAACCAAAGGGAGAATAGGATGTCTTTTTTCTGAAAATCAGAAAAAGGACATGACGAAAATCCCCCTTCCCTCCTCCAAACTGAGAAACCTGTGGTATTATAACCCCATTACCAGCTGCTGCTCGTAGATTATCATAATCAGACGTCATTAAAAATTTTCGGGCAGGAGAGAGAGAAAGGGAGAGGGGGGAGGGAGGGAGAGAGACAGAGAGACAGAGAGAGAGAGGGAGAGAGGGAGAGAGACAGAGAGACAGAAAGACAGAGAGACAGAGAGACAGAGAGACAGAGAGACAGAGAGACAGAGAATGGTAGAGAAAGACGGAGAAAGACAGAAAAAATGAAGATAAAGAATACAAGGGGGAATAGTGTTTTTTAGAGGCTTTTAGAGAAGACTGCCATCACTCAATATACGATTGTACATATTTTTGTGAACATTGCATGAACATAACCCAAAGAAAAAGGGCCCAATACAACATTTTGTTTCTTATGCGTTGTTTTGTTTTTATGAAAATTTGAGGCATTTAATCGTAAAATAACCAGAGACAATTCCTTATGCAATCAAACTAGATCTTGTTCTAAGTCAGTCTATTAACTTTGATTATCAAGACAGTAGACAATGTACGCAGCAAGGAAATAGCCGACAACCCATACTTCATTAGTTAAATGTCAGTGGGACTTCTCTCTTCTACCTGTTTTTCTTTATATTTTCTAGTCCTCTTTATCAATATCATCTTTACGAATTTTCGTTTGACCGTCTTGTTTGCTTGAGAGAGATATTCCTGTTTTTAATGAAAAGTAACGGGACTTTGGAGAAGATCCTACCTACATGTGTAGGTTAAGATATTATTTTAAAGACTGGTATATACTCAACAAAAATATCTTAATCCAGTTGAATATTTTTTTCAGAAATGAACTGATGTGTAGAGTAGTGCCCATAACACAATTGGTATGGTGGATTTACATTAAAGTCATAGATGCCGGCTAGAATCCGGTTATGTGCAATTTATTCAATTCATCTATTTTTCTATATCTACACACACACACATATATATATATATATATATATATATATGTGTGTGTGTGTGTGTGTGTAGATATGTGTGTGTGTAGAGCATGTAATGCAATGCTCACTGCGCATGCGTAGTTTGAGCACTCTGGCGGGATCCCACAATAACTCTTTAATCTGTGTTTGCTCTGGCAACACGGTCAGAGAGTTATGTCTCAGAAGCTCTGTGCTGCACTGACGAGCCCAAAAAGGGCGAAACAGTACTGTCTGCAGATTGAGTATATATATATATATATATATATATATATATATATACATACACATATATATAATTCTGAATCATTTTTCCCAGCATCCTCCTCAGGTGCCATGTCGAAAGAGAACGTTGGCTACCATTCCTCTCCACAGATTCCGTTTTTTCGCGCCCCTTAGTAGCTGAAGCTAGCCCTTTGTAGAAAATGCTGCTATGCTTTCCATGCATGTGGTTCTTGACCTTCCTTTTCCTTTGTTCCCGTCAATCTTACCCATCAGTGTCAACTCTTCTAACTCCTCTTTCCTCATTGTATGCCCCAGGAATGACAGCTGTCTTTTTCAAATGGCAGACATAGCTTTCTCTTGCTCAGAACATCTTTGTTTGTAATGTGCTCTCCCTAGGAAATCCTTAGTATTCGCCTAAGAATCCATATTTCTGCTGCTTCCAGCTTATTTTCTACGGTCGCTGTGATAATCCAGCATTCCTTCCCATAGTTAAGCACTGAGAAAGCCGTAACCTTTGAGAAGCTGAATATGGTATCCAAGAATAGGGTTTGATTCTTCAGTATGTAGGATATTCGCTGGAATACCTCTTTCGCTGTGGCAATTTACCTTTTCCCACCAAACATCTTCCGTCGGACGTAATCATAATATCAAGATAAATAAATTTGTTTACCTGTTCTCCAAGATAAATTCAAAAAATCAAAGTCAAAATATGAACTGAAACATTCTCATATTTTGGCTTGCTGAGCAATTTGTTAAATTTATTTTTGGATTTTTGGTATTTATCTTTGAAAACACCTGACCCCTTTTTATAAAAGTTTATTAAGTAACTTACACCACAACTAGGCCTCATACTAAATTCAGTTTTGGATTGCAAGGTTTTGACTTTAATCATGTTCTACCTTTTCTTATCTGAAGGTCAACCCAAGTTTCATATTGAAAAAAAAACTGTAGCTATATTTAATGCAGTGTTTATCTATTATCCTAGCACTAAAATTAGGCTTTTTACGTTGTCTTTCTTTAATTTATTTTTCTATTTTCGTTTGCAGGTCATTCATTTTGACAACAGGCCTAAATGACCCCTTTTCTCTTTCAGCTGGCCATTTGTATAGCTTATGTTTCCCACAGGGTTTCAAAGAACCTTGAAACCAAGTGCATGCCTCTATCTTGTCTAGTGCGTCATTCCATCCTGCGCCTTCCCCCGACCCTCACAAACACACACATACACACACATAGACACACATACACACACATAGACACACATACACACACATACACACACAAAGGTACACACACAAAGGTACACAGGAACACAAAATTTTATTTGTAGACACTTTAGAACGAACTGATACAATTAAGAATTTGCAAATTAATTGTTCCAGCTTATTACTTTTGCTAAATACACGCTAAAACTTTTTCTGTTTTCTTATTTAAGGCATACGCATATTAGTGACTTTGTTACTAGACACATTACCTATGCTTGGAAACGTCTTGTTGATTTGCTGCCTAATTTTTGCTGTATTTGGAATTATTGGTGTGCAACTTTGGCAGGGAGTGTTAAGAAACAGGTGTTTTCTAGATTTGCCTGAGAATGTTAGTAACACAAGGTAAGTGGCTGATGTTTTTAATTTTGTAGTTCTGCATTGCATATGTAGTGTAAAAAAGGCTTGATTAAAAAATACCTTCTCCATGAATTAAATATAGTTAAAATAATTGCCTTCCAAACCTGTTGAAAAATTACCATCGTCGAATATATTTCTTATTTTTAGATATCTTTCAAGATTTATAGTTTTCTTTCTTTTATATATATATATATATATATATATATATATAGTTATATATAGTTATATATATAGTTATATATATAGTTATATATATATAAAAGATAAACATCTTTCTCCCCTTCCCTCTCTCTCTCTCTCTCTCTCTCTCTCTCTCTCTCCCCTTTCTCTCTCTCTCTCTGTCTTGTTTCTTTTAAGCTTCAAGGATGATTTAGCGAGTAAAATCGGAACTTGAAGAGAGGAAGTTGTTAAGTTGATTAGCTTAAATATTAATATTTATATCTTCCTTAATTTAACCCAAGAAAACTATTGATTACAAACGAAAAAAATTTTGGTGTTTTTTCTATTTTGTTTGTTCTCTTTTGTTAGCTCAACAATGGAAATCCAGTGATTGATAAACACAGCACTGCTACAAAATTGTACTGATTGATCTTTTAATGTTACCTGGAGTCAACTCATATTACAACTATACAACACTACTTGACAGTTTGACCGAGTTATCTCTACTGTTTTCTTAACAAACTAGGAAAAACCATGAGGCAAACTAATACACCCTTGGGCAATGGGAAAGGATAACGATTGTACTCATTCGATTTACAAATTGAAATGAAACCCAAAATTAAGTTATCTAAAATTCAATTGTTTTCCAATAGTCACAAATGGAAGATATCTCAAAATCTGTGTTAGTTAGCTTTACAATACAATGGAAGAAAGCATGAATAAATCATTTTCACTTAGAATAGTAAAAGGGATACAAATTAAAAGACGAACAGCTTTATAGTATTGATAATGAATATATCATTTTTTAAGGTCTGCCTCAATACACTTGACTATTTATGTTTGAAAATTTACAATATGCCCTGTTTGATTGATATATCTTTACTTATGATTTTATGCAACTGGTGAACAGTTCATTAATGTCTTTATGATTATTTAATTAAACAACAATTGAACCAATCTACTCTAAACTGATTATCAAAATATCGTGAAACTATTAGTTGCAATCATAGTTCTTATTTTTCGTGTTTTACCTTTTATATATATATATATGTGTGTGTGTTGAGGGCAGCAAAGAACAGGGACCTGTGGCGAAGCATGACCGCCAACGTTCTGCAAGGACACGGCACCTGAAGAGGAGGATATATATGTGTGTGTGTGTGTGTGTGTTTTTATATCCGCCCACACAAATATTGTTTGTTATCTTGTAAGCATAATTATCTCTTTTACCACAAAATAATTAGTTTATCTGAGGAAGTTCTCTTTTTACTTGCTATCAAAAAATTATTTGATCTACTTTAAAAACTGAAGAATTCTACTTAGTTGTAATATGACAGTTATTATACTATAAGCAAAAATAGCAGTTTTTGTGGGTTAAAAAGCAGTTAAACAAAAACGGTGTAATACTAAGTATGTTCATTGTGTCTGCTACATTAATATGGTTGCCTGAGCTTATTAGATCCATTTCTATAGGATTACGAATTGTAAATCCCTTTCTTGTGGAATAGAATTAACCCATAATCGGTGTTTTTTTTGTACCAGAGATCACGCAAACTCTGTGTAATGTACGGTTGGTTCTTAATCTTTCTAACAAAAAATGTTTCATAAAAATTCAAAAACTTTGCATTCAAAACACTGCACTATGATACTGCACCATAATACTACACCACACTGCTGTGAAAGAGAATAATATTTAAACAATGTCTCAAACCTGATACTGTAAAACTTTTTGTTAACATTTTGGATTCTAATCCAATGGGACCAGGAGAAAATATTAATATACCTATAGGGCAAACGTTAAGAATTAATTTTTTTATCAGAGCGTAACAATTTTCAGATTTTGAAATAAAGTATTTAGTGCATTGTACTCCACACTATCGTACTGTATCTTTACTACTGTCTAAATTTACTACCTGTTGACGTCTGTACCACATGTGTAATAATATGTGCAATAAACATGAAGATGAAATAGGGTATTCAGCCATGCAATTCAAAAATAACGTCAACGGGTCATGCATTGACTGTTTTAACCAATAAACATGAACAATATGTCATGTCTCTTTTATTTACCGAGTGAAAGAAAATGTGATTGGTGTCATAATTCACTGAAAAATTATTGGTTGTTTCCTATCGGTCTGAAATTCACATTTTGCTCGCTATTTGATGTGACTTGGGTATAAGCTATTCTGCTATAAACGAAAATGCTTTATAGCCAGATATTTTGTTTAAGTAAGGTAACTCGCTTTTAATTCCTGAACTCATAACTGAGCCCTAATGCACCTCAATTTTTTATAGTATAATTGATAAATGCTACCAATATAGAAAATCTTTTTTACGTTATTAAAGCAATATTTCAACTACAAGTATAAATCATAGTTATGGATAATGTTTATTGCCTAACACGTTGATACAGTTGTTAATCGTTTGAAAATACCTTATGATAGTAGGAGAAATTTAAGAAAAGTATTAGTAAATTAAAAGAATGTATATTGACAAAAACACCAAAAGTTACATATTTTCATCGGGAATTCTACACAAGTGCAGAATGTGGGGTTAAAGGTCTGATATACAGAGTAATAACATACTGCCTGAAAAGGTACCAAGTTAAAGTGATGGGCCAACTGAATGTTTAGAGAAAATCCACACAAGCTCTACGTTGACTAAAAAGTAAGTATTTTCTCGGTTTGGGAGTTTAATTTCTCATTTTCAGGAAAATTAGTTTCTTCAATGTAAGAAAACAATAAAGAAACTTATGGAGAAAACCATCAACTTGATTAGGTATTAAATGAGCAAGAACTTAAGCACTTGAATAAAGTACAGATATGATATTCTTTAAAACATTCATTTTTGTCTATTTATCTAAATAGCTTGACCTGAACCTTGGACATCCGTGTAAAGAGTTTGAGGACTTGCTTCCATGTCCCTTACATTCGCAAGCTCTACTGCCCCAATCTTACTACCCTTGTTCTTCCATTTTCTATGCATGTGTACCTGTTAGTCAAGCCACATTCATTCAATATCTTCATCCTATTTAATTTTTAATTTCTAACATGAAGAACTGTTCAGGACCTCAGTTGTGGAAATTACTTGCTACCCAAGATCTACTATATTTACTATTTCTTTCGTAGATCACCATTATAATTTCCTGTAAGGATTTGTATTGTGATTTTCTTTTCATTTAATTTTGTTTTCAAAGTGGAACTCATTGCTGCGTGTAATCTTGATCAATGGTTGTTTATGCAGAATACTCTAAAACAGGATTGTACATTGTGTTACATTATTAGATATTTTTCCAAAGAAACTTAGAACTTTCCCAGAGTTTTCATTTTTTTATCTTATTTCTATTCCAAAAGCACTAAAATATTGCATTTATTCACTTGTATTGGAAACAAACTTAAAATTCTATCTTAGATGAAAAACTTTTACTTTACTTTCTTAAGATATCGAACATATCAATGCCGACCAGCGTATATTGTCTTAATCGTTCATTTATGGTTACAGTGAAATCAAGAGCTTCTATCTTTAATAATAAACCTAGAAATATAGCAACTGCATCGTAAACCAAGTTAATGACATTTATTAGCTTGACACTTGCCACTATTTTGCTAAACAATACCTTACCCTTACTTAGTAGGGTTGATTGCTTTGTTCTTGATTATTTACTCCACTAGAGCTTCAGCATACCCTGCATTTGCTTGGCTTTAGTGGTGCTATGTACCCAGTTGTTATTTGTCACAGAATAGCCAAACAGTGGCCACTTCTAGGAAGTGGATAAATTTCCTCAGAAATTTGTTCAACTACTTCCAGAGTTTTCTGCATGTTACGAAATGGAGTTATTGCACACAAAATACCTCATAGAAACATTAGAAATGATCTTGTTCTTACATTAAGTCATCTAGGCTTTGTCATAGGAATAAGAAAAATGAATTAGTAGAACTTTCAGATTACTACACTTTTCATGAAAAAAATGCTGTCAAACCTTGATAATAGAAATTAAAGAATAACTGGTTGAAAGTAAAGTAAGATGAGATTGGAGAAGACAACAAATATCTCATTTATGTTCAAAAAGAGCATAGTTACATTTAAAAACTTTTCTTGTGGGGAATTGGTTATTAAAAAAAGGTATAAAATGTCTTTATCTAATCCTAACATCTGTGTATTAGTAAAGGAGGTAGTCATATGTCAAAACTGTTGTTTCCTCAGAGTTATTTGACAGGATAAAGTGGGATTTTATTTTATTCAAAAACTATATTTATTCAATTCACTAGCAAAGAAAATGCTTTTATGCATAACCTGTCTTGAGATTAGTTGGAGATAATCTGCCTTACTTCCCTAGACTAGAATTGCCAAGACATCTTGGGAAAGGATAAGAGATTTGTAAAGGAAATTTAATAAATATTTACTTGATATTTTTCCTTGTTTTAAATAACAGAAGTACCTTCAGATACCAAAATGTAAATATAGCTTAAGAGTATCACAAATTCAAAAGTAATCCGCTTCAAGAAGCTTTAAAAGGTCTTCAGATGTTTGTTATATCTATACTGAATCTGGAAGGAATGCAGCTTATGAAATTCTTGAATTTACAATCCTTAAAGTCCACTTACACTTTAAGATGGATTAAGTTAAGAATATGAATGGCTACTTACTTTATTGTTAACTGTAAAACTCATTACTTGTTCAAGAATATTGGCTTTTCTCTTTTTGACTTTAAACCACCGTAATCTACCAATTAAATACAAAAGCATCTACCTTTCTGAAAGATTCAATCCAAATATTTAAACATTTCCTCTGTTTTTTCGCAAGAAAATATAGTTTGTCAATCATTGCTAGTTCCTCTTTGTCAATCTAATTTTTGTTGTATAAACTCAGTTGTATTTAAGAAGGTAGCCCGTAAGTCTGTCTTGACCTGGACAACAGAAATTACTAATGACTGAAAGATCTATTTGAGTTTATCAGGCAAATTAGCTGAATAATCTTTTACAAAACGTCCTAGCCAATTCTAAAAATTCTAAAATTTATTCTAGCTTATAAAAGATTAGCAGAGAGATAAATATAATGGTAGAATAACATTTCTTAAATAAAGTACGAGAATATTGTTAGACTGTTTCTTCCTATTTACTGTCATTTTTGGTGTGTCCTTTAACTGAATTAGAAGGAATTTTTTATTCAATAGCTGTATGTAATAATATATAATTGATATATGATGGTTGCATCTTTACAGATGATTGCAGTCTTCTTCAGTTCTCTGCATCTCATCGTCCATAACATTTAAAATTACTTTGGAGCTTTACAGTACATTTACAGACTTGGAAGCAGATGCGACATATAAGCTAAGTGATTTCCAATTGATTGACTTCTGGAGGCCTTATACCTTTTTAAACCGACAGTGGACTTGCACCCATTGCTGTAGATAGGTTTTAGGTCTGGCCTAGTAGGCACCAAGTTTACCCGATCACGAATTTGGTGATTTGGTGACTTAAGGTGACTAACAGCCAGCTTTAGAGAGAACTTTCCATACGTGTCGCATTTCTAGCTCTGTATGTCATGGTCAAATCCACCAGGTAAATTTTTACGATGCACTTGCTTCAGATTGCTGTGGGCTTGTTTTCTTTCCTTGAGAGTATCACATCTTTCACATACAACCTTTCGCCACTCTCGCCCAAGCACTATAAGTTCTTCTCACTTGTCAAAATTGAATTGATAATTTTTCAAGTCGTTCTTTATACAGTCCCTGTGCTTCTTCCTAGATTTATATTGAGGACGCTTGCCTTTTTCAAGCTGTTTTGGCAGTCTACAATCTTTTGTTAAACTACTTGTCCCACGAAACGCTTGTGATTTTGATTGCAAGAGTCTTAATAGAAAAGCATGCTATCATAAGAACCGCAGTATTGGATACTTGTTTATGCCTCTTGATAGTTAAGTCTTAAGCATTTTGGTAAAACTATTCAAACTATTAAATGCACCTTTGGTCTAATGTTCATGTCCCTGATGAATGCATGAGTGTGGTTAGCACAAAGGTGTTCTCAACGCAGAACTTTGTCTTTGTTGTGATACCACGGCCAAACCATAATCTCTTCTTTTACGTCCAAAGCTACAGCGGCCTTCTGAATTCGTCTGTGGGTTTCAGTATCTGGAGACCCGACCATGAACAAAGCATTGTTAAAGTAAACAAACGAATCAACTACTCTAATCCAGCAGCATTGATCATAATGTTCTGTTCTAAATATGTCTCGCCTGGTTCGGGAGTGAAGATCACCTTTGTTTTAAACAAACTGATCTTCAGACCCGGGACAGTGCAGGATTCAGTTAAACGATCCATTAAATGCTCCATATCAGTTTCACTGGGTAACAAGAAAACAGCGTCTCCTGCATGCACCGGCTCTGTAACTGAGACATGACATGATTTGATCTTGGCATTGAACCTTGGAAGATTATAAATGTGACCTGTTGTTAAAAACCTTAACATGATATCCTTATCACAATCTTCAACTGCAAGTAGAGAAGCAAATAACATAATGAAATGGTGCAGGAATATCAACTCGTTTGACACCGTTGTCAACTGGGATGTCATCAGATAAATTTCTGTTAAAGGAAACGTGAGTTTTATGTCCAAAGTCAACCAGACAGCATCCCTGTTGACAGAATTTTAAGCCTTGATCAGGCCAACTAACATTTGATCCAGTGGTATTTGCTGTTTAATGCATTTTTTAGGGATTTGGAGGGCCGAAAAAATCATACCTCTACGAAACCTGAAGCCACTTTGTAACTCCGGAATAACATTGGAAGAAACACGTTCCAATAACCTATTTAAATAAAGTCGCGCAAGATGTGGCAATGTGGCTTTGACATCTCTGTACTACAAGAAATTGGAAGTTTGATCAGACTGATTTTGATCATCATATCAAACTAACCAGGAAGCAATTCCGCTTTTCTATTTATCATTCATTGTACATTTTCACGTGAAATTTTAGGATTGTCCAATTTATAGAGTGATAACTAATGATTTTTAATGAGCAAAACGATTTAAATCGAAAATTGAAAAGGCCTCATTATAATCGACGGTCACCTTTCAATATCTGCTAAAAGTGCTTAATATCACCAATTATTCTAAAGTAACAGAGGTGTTAGCCGACAGCTTTTTTCTCTTAAGACTGCTTTTATTACTTATTTTCTTGTTGAAGTTACAGTATGCCACTTACAAAGTGTAATGCTAGTGCGTAGAACTAAAACAGTAATGTTAATTACTTAGGATCTTTTCACAAAGGAAAATAGAATTGGCCGCCGAACGTTCATAGTAAGGTATTGATGTAACCACTCGGACACTACTGTTCATTAATGGTGATGTAAATTGCAATGCAGTCACAATACCACGACGGTATCAAACGGACGTCACGACGACATCTTGATAGAGAGGGCGACGAAACAATAAAAACAATAAATGTCCACACGGCAACAACAACTGTAAATGTAAAATATAAACTCTTACCATAAATATCCTCCTTAAAAATTTCCACAACAAATCTTAAGAGTGGCATAATACAGATATCACAGGAACCAATCTTGGTACCAGTTAATAAAAATCTATGTATCTCTTCATGTAGGACTGCACTAATTTGGTTTTATCTAATTCATTAGGCAAGTCTGAAGCGACTGGTACGTTCTGTTATTAGAAGTACAAGTATTAACTGAAACTTCCCACACGTTTTTGACATCCATTTTTACAGCACTATTACTCTAATTTTGAGCAAGTATATAACCTTAATGTTTCCTCTTGGAGCTACACATTAAAAAGATAACATACAGTGTCAAATGTATCTCTCTTACAAACACATACAATTGATGACCAGAACATACCATAGTCTTGGAATAAAAAAAACACTACAAAACTTACAAGAAGCAAATAGTAGTACTCTTCTCATCGGAGAAAAGAAAACTATTACAAAAAGAATTTCATCTATCTAAGTAATTTCAACACGTAACGTTTCACCACGGACGCTTGGCAAAAATCGCTAAATAAACTGTTTTGGTTTTTATTTCTGACCAGTCAGACAACTACAAGTACATTTTTAAAACGTCGTTAGGGTAGAAATTTCATCGCCTAACTGTTCAGAACATAAGAAAATTTAGGCTGTTAGAAGGCGTCCTAATTCGCTTAAGACTAATTAAAATAAGAAACCTTAGAATTTTACTTCTGTTATTACTACTTTTAGTGTAATATTTACTTTACCATCCATTTACTTTATCATGCTATTAAAAAATAGACACCAGAAGATACAGACATCATTCAACTGAAAATTGTTGTTTATTTCTTGACTGTTTAAATGAAATGCAACAATCGCACTTTTCTTTTCAAAACCTTTTTCAGTGTTTGTGTTACAACACTTTAGAAAGCATTTTTCAGCGTTAGTGATCCTGGGTGTGATTTTGTTGTTTTCGTCTACGTGACCCATGTTAGTTAATTTTGACTTGTGGGCATTTCCATAATTTTTTAATCCAGTTTTATCTAGGAGTGGCATTCGAATTCTTTGCCCTGTCACAATTTTTCACCTGTTATCTTTTTCACCTGTCTGCTCAATTTATTTTAAATTTCCTTCTGACAGGCCCTGATACATCAAATGTTTAAATCTTAATTGGGTTTTTTCTCTTATTTTTGCAATTTATTTATGATTTCTGTCAACAAATGCTTTTGAAATTTTCTCCCCTGGCAGTAAAATTTATTACGTGTATTGACCTCACCCTTTGCTTTCAGTCATTAAAGAATACAGACAATCGCCTTTTCATTTAAAGAATATAGCATCACCATTAAGAAGCCTTCACTTTTTAATACCATTGTAGCGTATTCCTACTTGTACTAATAGGAAACGAAGTTCAACAAAGTTGTTATTCACAGAAGGCAGTCACTTATAAACATTACACAAATATGGCTTATAATTTGAAGAACAAATATCGTAATTTTATTGATCAAACTTGTCTGATGAAAAAAAATGTATTTTGCCAAGCTATACCGCTTAGTCGCAACATTAGCAATCCGCTTCGAGCTAGGTGCCACATAAGATGGCCTCAATACACTGTCTCCACGCTCCTTTTTTTCTTCAAGTGCCGGGTCTGGAACAGACATCAATGACAATAGTGCCAAATCTCCCGATTGTCCGTCTTCCTTATCAGTCGGCTTTCATTAATGTGTTTTGCGTTGTCCATTGATTAAGACTGTCCATGAATGTTATTCTCTTTCTGTCCGTGCTTTTCTTCCCTTCTATCTTGCCACATAGTATCTTCTTTTCAAGTTCGTCTTTCCTACACAAGTGTCCGAGGAATTAAAGCTGTCTCTTACGGATTGTTTTCATGAGTGATCTTCTGTAATTTGCATCACCTCCTTGTTTGATTTCTTCTCCTTCCACACTATCTTCAGCATCCTTCTTAAGGACCATATTTCAACCGCCTCTAATCTTCTTTCCGCATCCTTGCTATGAGTTCAGGTTTTGCATCCATACAGTAGCACAGACCATACATATATCTTGACTATAAAAGTGGAGCTGGCTCCAAAGCAACCAAAAGCTAGTTTCCCTCTTCTTCTTAGCCCTTCAACTCCGGGCTTTCTTTTCTTTTTATCTCAAGGAACCCAAGTCTTGGTTATTGTAAAGTTATCTTTTTACTTCTGTTCTTCAGATAAAGGCAATGTAATTCTATCTTCTCTCCCAAACGTCAATGATGGTTTATTACTTTTTAGCAGTTTTTAGTAATATTATAGTTGTGTAGTTGTGAAGCAGTGGCTAAGTGCTGAAATCAACAGATTTCCATGCAATAAGTTCACAGCGGGAGCCCTGGTTTCGCCCCTCGACGTACTGCCCCCTTTTTTCCTTTCTCCTTTAAAATTGCCATGCTACTTAGTTTGTACATGTTTTCGGAGATAGAGCAGGAAGAGGGCAGAGACCAATAAATTAAAAAGACTTAGAAGTGCAAAAAAAAACATCAAGTAAGAAAAGGTTGAAGAATATGGTTTTTTTTTGTGCAACTGCCTCAAGAAAAGTTTAAGGTTGTTTCTCTGGATTGCGTGGTTACAAACCATTTTTTATTTATAATACAGCAAATGCATTATCGATTACTTTTTCTATAATTTCTGCATGTTACATACAAACTGCTTGTTCATCGTAGTGACAGTAACTCTTCGGATATCCTTTTATTCGTTCTGTCCAAGGACCAGTAGCATATTTACCTAATGCCTATCTGTAGTTTGATTCTTGTATATCAAGTATCAAGCAGATCATGCCTCAGATCTGATGTAACAGGCAAACACTTACCACTCTTGCCATACTTAAGATTTGTCTACGATAAATTGAAAAACTACTTTTATGTATTTCTTTTCATTTGAATATATCTTTAATTAAACTATGGCTATTATTTCCATTTTTGTGTATATATTTATATATATAGCATAAGTAGCATTTGCTTACAATTTTGTACCAGACGATATGTAGCTGGTAAGTGTATCCACCGACTCTTCCAATTAAAAGTATTTTTATTTGATTTTATAGGTTTTATTGAATCTACACGGCCGTAGGACTGATAAGACAGCAACTTGCAACACTAACGAACATCAAACAGTAATGAAGGGTGGTGGGAGTTCCAACAAATTTCTTACAAGGCGATTATGTTCATGATGAAGGCAACTGTTACTTGATTTATGACAAACAACTAAATACTCACATTAGGTCTCTGACAAGCAATAGAAAAATGCCTGCTGAGATAAGACAGTGGAAGAAAGAATAACAAACTTTACTTTGACAATCCTCTAATCATGTAGAGGAAAAATGTGTATATCAAAGAAGAAAAATACCAGTTTTGAAAATAACTGTGAGATTCTATTAGGCCCTTCCCCTTTCCCCTTTCCTCATCAGTAAAGTACTGTCCAGAAGCACTGAGTACTGGTGTGGATCCTAGAGCGAGCGACCCCTGCCGCCATATGGCCACCAGTTGCTGATAACTACCATTGTGATGCTTAAATATATATATATACTGAATCTGCAGACAGTACTGTTTCGCCCTTTGTGGACTCATCAGTGCTGCACAGAGCTTCTGAGACATAACTCTCTGGTCATGTTGCCGGAGCAAACACAGCCTAAAGAGTTACTATGGGATCCTGTCAGAGTGCTCAAACTATGCAAGAGCAATGAGCTCCGCATTACGCAAGCAACAGGTACCCGAATCTCAGAGAAAGAGTGCTTAACCAAACTTTCGTAAGGGAGCGTAATATATATATATATATATAATATAATAATAATATATATTTTTATATTTATTTATTCATATGCATTATGTGTTATATCCCATCAAAGTGTCCTATGTAACTTGCCACAGATCAAAGTCCAAACCATACTTTAAAGCAGTAAAGCAGTTACTATTCTCTACATTAAACGTCAAAAACAAAACCAAATAATAATCAACGTAATGAAAAAGCATAGGCTCTAGAATAATAGGTTCCTTCAATATAAAAGAAAACCTCTTTGACATGTTCTCTTGGAATGATTTAATAACTTCAGACCAAGAGGAAAACAAATTATTATTGTTTTGATTTGTCAAATAGGCAAAAATGTCACAATCCTTACTATAAAAAAAATGTTTTTTATTTTTACACTCAGTTAAAAATCATATTTTAGGACTTTACAATCCATGATACTGAATATCTAAGCAGTTTAAAATCCATAAAATACAAGAAAACAACATCGTTTTACAAGGTGATATTAGGAGAATGCAAAATTGTAAGAAAAATGCATGACATTTTATTTATTTTGATGTAAGAATTAACATATACTATCTAAAGGTATCAATTTGTTCATTAAATGGCAAAAGTTAGCCCCTTAACCAGCCATTTGCTGTCTCCATCTGTAATAAAATAATTTGGCTTTTCCGACTATGACAGACCAGCAAAATTTTTCCTTCTGCAATTGGTTGAAAAATATTTTCAACTCACTCAAACTATCATGAACCTCTCACAATTCGTTAGAGAAAGGAACGAATAGAACAATTACCCTGAACTAGTAGAATGATATATATATATATATATATTTATTTTTCTTTTGTTTTAACGTCATTTTCCCCAGCAATTGAGGCTCAGGCGGTGCCCTTCAGAAGGACTTTGTTATAGCAGTGAGGATTTTCTGGTCCGGATGCCCTTTCTGACTCCAACCAATGGCTTTTTTCTATTGTAAAGTTCAAAATTCTCCTCGCCCGCCCGAAGGCATTTATTAGTAGTTTCCGGTAATCTTCTTTTTTCTTAACTAGGTAAGGAAATGTAAATCGGGAATCGAACTTGGAACCTCTTGGTTACTGTTCTGATATAATTCTGATAATCTTTATCAAACGTTTATTTAAAGATATATTTTTATTTGCAATCAGATCCAGCTGTTCTGAGTCAATAAGTACAATTTAATCAATCTGGTAATTTTTGCAGGCTTTGAAGAAAGTCTGTACTTGTCTCTTATATAATGCAGGAAAACTAGTTGTCAACAAGAATCCAATTTCCGGATAGCATTAACTAGTAACATATTCAACTACTGAGATCACTTTTTTTCCTCGCAAAGAACTTTTTAAAAATTGGCTAACTTAATTAACAAATGGCAATCTAAAGTAGAACAGCTTTAAGTAAATACAAGGATAGGATCTATAAGATGGAATTGAAGGCTCAGATAATCTCAGGGACAATGGGAAGATGGTAATCAATTAGAAAATAAAGCTACAGTCAATGATTAATATGATTTACAACTGCAAAAATGTTCTGTGTATAGCATACCCGTAACCCCCTGCCCTGACATCGCTCCTTTATATTTGTTTGGGTAGATTCCTGAAGGGTTAAATATCTAGGTTTGCTTAGCATACCCACACGTACCAAGTAGTAAGGAATTTAGTCTTGCCATGCAAAGTGGTCTTCTTCTTCTTTATCTTTTGGCTGCTCCCTGTCAGGGGTCGCTTCAGCGGATCGTTCGCCTCCATTTGCTGCGATCAGCAGCATTTTCCCTTCTCACTCCCATCCCCTTTAGGTCCTCTTTTATTACATCCATATAGTCTTGCCATACAAAGTATCATAGCAATATCAGCAGAACAGTCGTACCAACGAATATACTTCTATGTCGCATTACATTTTACACCAACGAAAGATTGATAACCGCAACTCCTAAGAGTTTTGTGATTTACCGCGGCAAACGATTAAAAAGGCACAGTTTTCTTCACTTTTCTGAGGTTAGAAGATTTAGGTATGTTCCAGCTGAAGAAGGCATCTATCAGTAGCTATTCTTCTTCTTATTTCATAACTAAATAAGGAAATGTGAAATTTTCACAAGAAAAAGTAATTATATTTTATCTCTCACTTTATCTTCTTACAATAATCGTTTTCTGTTATTTTTCCATTGCGTTTTTAGAAATTTGACCGATTTTTACTACAGTGAAGACACGTGGAGTTTTATATGTTCTTTACCTACTGACAATGGCTTATCTCAATGTAATAATCAAATTATACCGTTTTACGAAGAGAATGGCCAAAAGTGCATGGACACTTACAGTGAATATTTGAATAAGTCTTTATTGCAAAATAATACGAAATCATGTGTAAATTGGAATGGATATTATAGTAAATGTGAACAGAAGGGAGAAAACCCTCATCATGGCGCAATTTCATTTGATAACACCGGGCTAGCTTTTATTGCCATTTTTCAGGTAAGTTTTACTTCTTATTATCAAACATAAAGACTGTTATATTTTTATATATAAATATTATAAGTTGATTGAATTTTGCTTGGCTCAGAATTGTTTCAGAAACCTTTTGGTTTAGAAATCAATATAAAAACATTTTTTAAAAACAAATGACACACCTTGAAGCACCCTATTTGACCCATTAGGGTAACGTTGTTGTGTCTGGTCCCATCCCAAAGAAAGAGAAGAGAGCTCAGAGAGATATTGAAAAAGAAAATTATACCTTGACTCTGTTTTGTTCGAAGGTAGAGAGTTTTACTTAAATCCTCAAAGAACTAGCAAGGTAGAGTTAAACTTCAAAAGAATTCCACATGTAGAACCTTAAAAATATTTCATTTTCAAAAAAGATATTCTAAAGTTAGCAACATATAGAAAACAGGAATAAGTCGTTTATTTACGTGAAATTTTAATGATTCCAAATTTCTCTTTCATAGAAATAATAATTCTTAGACAATTTTTCATATGAGAAACGAGATAGGGTTGTAGTAGTAGGTCACAATGTATTTCAAGGCGCTAAGGTATAATTTGTTAAAAACGTCTTGGGGAAAATACAGAAAAGTTTAAGTATAAAAAGAACAACATATTCTAATCAATAAGTTTTTTAATGGTCGTGATAAAATTTCTGTTGCTTGAAATTTGTTTTCATGATTTACATGCATCATGGATCCCAAAGATCAAAAAAAAAAAAAAGAAGTTCGCAAGGACTTTTGAACACACTCCAGTCCTTTATATGCCATGTATGATTGTTATTATTATCTTTGCTACTCTAATTTCAATGTAACGATCACGTTTTATATTTCATTTCTTCGTCTTATTCTTTCTTCGCTTCATTGGATTCTGGCTTTGGAAATAGCTACTTCCCTGTTAGAAATCCGGCATTAACAAGACAATATCATTTGATTTCTCAGCAAATCAATCATTTCCGTTTATTTTTAAATATAGCATAATTTCCTGTTGAATTTTTATTTGCATCTGGCTTTGTTTGAATAATTATGGCCATCCGAACCCCACCTCGAGGTTCAGTAATATCAAATCTTTCTCTTTCTTTTTAACAGTCTGGAAACCAGTTTGAAAATCTATTTTTTTCCTTTTTTTTTTCAACAATGCATTAAAGGAGAATATTTTTAAAACAAGTCACATTTTAAGTAGCAGAGAACGTTGAATTTGGTGCAACAAGCTTTTGTAGCTGAAAATAAAGGTGCTGTTAGGAAGGCTAGTTTTTCATGTTGGCTACTGAAAGAAAAAAAACTTAAAAAACATGGGTGCTTTTTTCTTAACTAAAATTATTCTCACGCTTGCAAATATGAACAAGTCTGAAAATTTTAGAAGGTCTTTTTAGCTTGCTGCAAAACAATGATATTCCTTTTAGTTCTCATTTACATATATATATATATATATACCTATTGTTAAAAGTGGCTTATTCTACAGAGCAAATGGATGTTTCTTTGAAAGGTTAGACTGACTGATATTCTACTTGGATCATTAGAATCGGCTTTAAAAGGTTTTGGTATACTAATCATTAGTATTTTGAGGAAAGATAGGCCTGGCGACATCCTTATCTTCAACTTCCTTCAAATGACGTCACAAACCGACCCTCAAAACCCGTCGTGGTATCAACTTTGTATGGCAATTTTTTGCTTTCATTTTTCGTCTGCAAAGGTCAAATAGAAATGAATGTCCATAAAAAAGAGTAAGGGAATGTTTTTTTACAAGAACTGTAAGATATTATCAATTTTAATAGGGAAGCTTTAAAACCTTGCAACATAGAAGTGAATAATCTGNAAAAAAAATATATCTTTTATTTCTCTTATATATATATATATATATATATATATATATATATATATATATATATATATATATATATATATATATATATATATATACCTATTGTTAAATGTGGCTTATTCTACAGAGCAAATGGATGTTTCTTTGAAAGCAGAAGAGGGTAAGGTTAGACTGACTGATATTCTACTTGGATCATTAGAATCGGCTTTAAAAGGTTTTGGTATACTAATCATTAGTATTTTGAGGAAAGATAGGCCTGGCGACATCCTTATCTTCAACTTCCTTCAAATGACGTCACAAACCGACCCTCAAAACCCGTCGTGGTATCAACTTTGTATGGCAATTTTTTGCTTTCATTTTTCGTCTGCAAAGGTCAAATAGAAATGAATGTCCATAAAAAAGAGTAAGGGAATGTTTTTTTACAAGAACTGTAAGATATTATCAATTTTAATAGGGAAGCTTTAAAACCTTGCAACATAGAAGTGAATAGTCTGAAAGAACCATCTTGAATCTCTTTTCAATTTGGACCATCCAAAATCTGTCCCCTGTTATGTCAGTTCATCAAAACGTTTTTCCTAAACAATGAAAATAGTGGTACCTTCAATGTAATTTTGTTTTTTTCAGATTTGTAAATTAATGAAAAAATTATAATTTACTTTTAAAGGAATCAGCTTTTTGTCCTTAATTTCCATTTCCTTGAAAAAGATTTTTAAAGGTAATGGGAACTTTCTTTATACATTACAACAATCCAATAGATTCTAAAAACAGAAAATGTTGCTGTAGTATTATCCATACATTTTTTAGAGAAAATTGTTTGATTCTTTGCTTCTCTTTATTTCCCGTTTTGTCATCATGTTCGTATTTCTCCTAAAAAGCTAAAAAACTGTGGTAGAAATCAATAACTAAATGATTGAATAAATAACTAAATGATTAAATAAATAAATAAATATTGGTAAATGAAAGAAGAATTTCATTTTATTGAAATTGCCTTGCTTATACACTGATATTTGCGATATTTTATGTACGGTTCATCCTATACTTTTAGGTTTACATAATAACATGAAATTTGGCTAATAGTACAAAATTGGTGGGTTTTTTTATAAGTTAACTGTCGATATTCTTTCTTTGAGTTCTTTCAACATTGGATTAGGTTCTTTTTGTGCTGGTAATAGCAAATAATATGCTATTACCATCACAAGATAATCTCTTCCAGCTTTTATTTTAGGATTAATGTCGACTTCTTGGTAAGATTCCTTTTTTTTTCCTTTTACAGGTAATCACATTGGAAGGCTGGTGTGAAATCATGTATATTCTGCAAGACAGTTACAGTCCTTGGGTTTGGGTCTACTATGTTACTCTTATTGTTGTAAGTAAAATCGTTTTAAAATTATTTAGTTTATTTTGTATTTGCTTTCTAGATTTGTCTCTTTATAAAAAGATGGACCGATTGTTGGGTTGTATTTCCATCAATTTGATTCATATGTAGTCGTCTTTCCCATATACCGTGAGTAAAGTTCTTGTCAGATATTCAACCCCACACCATTGGCGCAAGATCTTTCCAGCGGAATGGAAGATCTTACGCCGGACATACACACTCAGTTGAATTATTAACAAAGTAGTAATCAGGAATCCAGCAGTGGAGCGATAATATTGCTTCGGCGTACCTCCGAGTGGGTAAGGGCCCAAATTTTACACCAGAATGATTATGATTATGATTATGATTATGATTATGATTATGATTATGATTATGATTATGATTATGATTATGATTATGATTATGATTATGATTATGATTATGATTATGATTATGATTATGATTATGATTATGATTATGATTATGATTATGATTATGATTATGATTATGATTATGATTATGATTATGATTATGATTATGATTATGATTATGATTATGATTATGATTATGATTATGATTATGATTATGATTATGATTATGATTATGATTATGATTATGATTATGATTATGATTATGATTATGATTATGATCATGATTATGATTATGATCATAATTAACTATTATTATCATTGTATATTATTAATATTAAGGTATCAAAACTGTTGATGAGGACTACCGTTTGTGGCTCAATGACAATGTCTTAGATATTTAGCTTTTTTTTGTTGATCATACGCATATATATATATATATATATATATATATATATATAATATTAAGGTATTATGTGTTATAATAAAAAACTTTTTATACTTGAATCGTACGTTTTTCTTCTTCTAGCTGGGAGCATACTTCATGACAAATTTATGTCTAGTTGTCATAGCAACACAGTTTTCTGAGACACGCCAAAGAGAATCAGCTTTGATTGAAGAGGCTCAAAGAAAAGCAAGACTTTCAAAATCAATCAGCACATTAGCTAGTTCTAGTGAGCAAAATGGACAAGGATGTTACTCTGCAATCCTTTCATTACTTGCTCATACTGCAAGACGATTAAAAAGGCGCTTGATGAAACGACTTGATCAAACAGCGCTATGTCGTGGTAGGTGCGTTACCAAGAAAGCAAGGAAGAAAGCAAAAAGAAGGAAAAAAATGGGAACAATACATTTTCACCACCACCATCACCATCATATTCATCATCACCACCACCACATTTGTCCTAGTGAGCAAAGCAGTTCAAATTCTGGTATAGGAATTGATCATGGCACAGTCGCTAAGGCAATAACAGCACCAGATGTATCCATTCCACCTTCAACAATTGTTAAAATTGACAATGATGAAAGCAGTAGAAAAGTTGGGTCTCTGGCTATTCAAAGTACTGCTTTGTTAATGCCTGATGCCACAGTATTGATCTGTAGATCACGCCCAACTTCTGCAACACGAGCAAATCAACCTACTCATACAGTTTCCTTTTTTTCACCAGCAACAGATTCTGAAAGTCCTACCAAATCAAATACAAATCTTAAAAAACCAGCACCAGCAAGACCACCTTGTTATTCAGATGTTAACGATAAAGAGGCAATGTTTTCTAAATACGAGAAAGACATTGATCCAAATGATTATGAATACTACTTTCAAGATGAGGAAAGTGATGATGAAGAGCCACCAAGCTTTAAAAAAAGAATCAAGAAAAAGTTTAAAATGTTTTGTGAATCAACTCCATTTAAGTGCATCATCATGGGTGCAATTCTTTTAAATACAATCACCATGGGAATGGAGCATTATGGCCAGGTAGGTTTTAAACTTACTGAAATTTGATTTTTATGTCTGGATGTTTTTATGCCAACCTTATATACAAAAGTGATATTAGTGTCCTAACATTTATTGAATAATTATTTAGAAAAGAGGGAAAAAACCATATACTACTTTGTTACCTATAACAGAATAGTTTACAGACGTACTGCAGGCGGAGGAACAATTTAATAACTTACAAGCTGACAATTACAGGTTAGATAAAAACAACAACAATTACATTATTAATTTATAACATACTATGTTGTGTGTATATTCCTCTATATGTCTATAAATTAGATTTATTAACTATTCCTATTTTAAGAATAAATCTGATAACCACTGAATTTCGTTGTGGCATTTTACAATGGCTAATTTAAACCCAAATTCCACAACCAAAGACTAGCTATTAAATAAGATGTCAGAATTGATATTAAAATAACTTCACGATAACAATAAACTTAGTTGGAACAACCATGACGCCAAAGGTTTACACCCAAGTAGAGAAAATTATTTAAAATCAACCTTTTACATAAGGATAGTTTTATAATCACGGCAACTTCAAATAAAGCAATGATGATATGATAAACTTGAGTAATTAACCTATGAGAGCTTATTCTGTTCAGCGGTTAAGAAGATCAGAAAAAACAGGTAGTGATTTGAGTTAAGCCTATAAAAACGTATGTTTCTTAAATTAGACAAAAATGACACAGGCATATTTTTTATGTACTGTACATTTCAGTGAAAAATTAGTTATAAACACAATGAGCTAGATAATCCACTAATCTTGACCTATAAGAGCCCTAATGACGTCAGCAGGACGAAATCTAAAACCAAACATGAAATAGTCATCCTAGCTTACAAAACTTAATTAAGTCTAATGTTAAAATCTTTCTTCTAACGTTGAAGTAAAGTTTAAGGAAGAAGGCAGACAAAAATTTAAGTATGGTAGACCAAAGATGTAAGAGCTTTATCATGATATGAGACGCAAGCTTCTTCTGAGCTCAGAAAAGGCTTGCGACTGATAAAGCTCTTACATCTATGGCTTTCTCTGAGTCCATGAAGTTCAGAATTTTCATGGTAGACCACATCGCTTACTAACCCAAAGATACTGGATGGGATGAAACACTGTCTTACAAGAAACTTAGCAATTTGGCAAAGTAAGATCAGGTCAATATTTTCATTACAACAAATTATTGATAGTTTGCTTACAGTACATTCAAATAACCTGCCTTTATATTTGAAAAATTAACTATTACTTTTGACGGAAATAGTCATGAAAATATAGAAGATCTTGACAAACATAAGCTACATTTTACTTCCTAAAGAATTTTATTCACATTTCAAACATAAAAAAGTGAGATAANACAATGAGCTAGATAATCCACTAATCTTGACCTATAAGAGCCCTAATGACGTCAGCAGGACGAAATCTAAAACCAAACATGAAATAGTCATCCTAGCTTACAAAACTTAATTAAGTCTAATGTTAAAATCTTTCTTCTAACGTTGAAGTAAAGTTTAAGGAAGAAGGCAGACAAAAATTTAAGTATGGTAGACCAAAGATGTAAGAGCTTTATCATGATATGAGACGCAAGCTTCTTCTGAGCTCAGAAAAGGCTTGCGACTGATAAAGCTCTTACATCTATGGCTTTCTCTGAGTCCATGAAGTTCAGAATTTTCATGGTAGACCACATCGCTTACTAACCCAAAGATACTGGATGGGATGAAACACTGTCTTACAAGAAACTTAGCAATTTGGCAAAGTAAGATCGGGTCAATATTTTCATTACAACAAATTATTGATAGTTTGCTTACAGTACATTCAAATAACCTGCCTTTATATTTGAAAAATTAACTATTACTTTTGACGGAAATAGTCATGAAAATATAGAAGAGCTACAAATACTGTCATTTTCTCCTAAATTTAAAGAGATTTATTTGGCGCACCTTTTAAGTGATTCACGACGCCTGAAATATGGCAGAGTTCTCAAAGTATTAAGATGCACCCAGTTATAATAATATTCTACCTATTACTTCGAAAACAGCAAGATGAGAAGAAAAAAATATCGAAAACCTGCCCTGTCGAATATAGCAGTCAGTGTTATTTTCTACTTATTTGACTTCAAACTTATCGCATTGTTAGTGTAAATAAATCGTTAAGTCCTAAGCCTCCTGTCAGCTAGTGTTTTACACCTTCTTATTAATGTGTTAATTACAAATAGATTTTTTTCAAAAAAGCCAACATTTCATCATAAGATATATTCTTCTTTGTCGTCGTCGTTTGCCTCAGACAGCAACTTTGGATGTCCTGACCAATGCTATCTTTCAAAAGTGATGTCCGGTTTCTCCTGTGATAGGTGTCATCCTTCCCTTCCCAGCATACCAGCCTCCCCGTTACCCTGCATGTTGCATTGCGATGGTATCCACTGGAGGACTGTTTCTTCAATGGATGGTTGCAAATCTTCTAGGGAAGACACAAGTCCTCAGTTCTTTGTTGCAGGGGTTCTGGATTGCTTGCAGGACGGAGAGAGCATCTGAGAAGATGACAGCTTTAAATTTTATTATGTCTTTTCTTTAGGTTGTGAATTCTTCATTAGTGTGACATAGACAATGACAACCAAGGTAAAGAGGACGTTTCTGTGATGTTCAAATAGATACCACCAGGATCTGAATCAGAACCGAAAAAAAAGTCGCATAAGCAGTCTCCGCAACTGTCGCCGTTGTCTGTCCTTTTTTCAGTGTTCCAGAGCAGACATTTTGATCCCTAAAATAATTGTTCTCCTCTATGTAATCCTTGACACCTCAGACTTTAAGGAAAGTCTGAAGTTAGCAGGTGCCGACAAACAAATCTATCGCTCTTTTGTCGGTGATATTGAAAACCCTGGCAGTTCATCAGATCTATGGGTTACGTTCTGTAACAAGATGAATTTTCAGCCATTTGTCGCACAGTACATTTTTTCTTCTTCTCCTGCTTTCTGGCTTTTCCAACGGGTCAGCTCAGGTCAGGTCGGGTCGGCCGCTCTGGTTGATGTTTAAAGGTATTGACCTGATTTCATGTACATGGTAAAGTGATTATCTTCGCTTATGTCAAACTGAAATCTGGTAACATGTAGCAACTAGTTAGACAAGACCAAATCCTCAGAAAATAAAAAAATAGCGGCATAAGCTCCAAAAGCTTATTCTTATATTAGGAAACTGACATTTTTTAAAGGTTTGAATTTTAAAAGGGGAACTCATTTAAGGGACTACAAAAATAGCTCGATTTTGGAAACACTTTAAATCAAAGGAGTTTGAATTAGTGAGGTTTTGTTAGAAATTGACTAGGGCTCTTCCTAAAAATCCTTTAAATTAATCCGACTATCGTAATTGGAAGGATGGTTATTATTGCCGTGCTACATGTCTCAGGTTTAACAATACCCTGCTTACAACGATTTAATCTATAGGTTATGATCTAGACTCCATATTTCTACGTAATTCCAGGTCAGCAGAAAGCCCTAGTTTACGTCCAAAGGCTTAGTCACATGCAGCATTCCTAATTCTTTGTCTCGCTATTTCTATGAAGAGTAGGTTTTGGTTTGAACACGGAAAAAAATTCCCTCTAAAAATCTTTTCAACTCGAGCTCTTTGGAGTTGTACTTCAGAAATAAGGGCTTAATGCTTTCTGATTTGCATAAAGCACACACCACAAGAATATTCGTTGAAAAACAAACATTCTTTCTCGAAATAAAGTTAGATCTAAACAGTAATGCTCTAAATCAGAGTTAGAGAAACTAAAAGCCTTTGCAGAAGAGGTACTTACAGAAGCTGTAGACATATCTAGGGACAAAAACTACTTAAACCGTGGGGCAATTATAAAAGACCAGATAAAACTGAATCAGATTTCCACTTTAATTCAGGTGTAGGAGTTTTAAACTACACTTGTACATAATTTGCAATACTATCCACCCAACGAAGCATGATGCGACTTCCACAATTCAGAAGGATGGCTGTGATTGTCTGTTTTGACTCTTAAGCTACTATTTCCCCATTGCATCATGATTACCAGAAACCAATGACTGTGAGAGACTGAAGCAGATTAACTCTTAAAGCTCAAAGTAAATCTGCATCAATCACTGGTTAGTGAATTCAAGGTAAAGTTGGAATGGATTCGAATGGGAATACCGACAATCTAGCCAAACAAGGGAATAAATAGGAAACCCTAGTCAACTGTTGAACTCTCTGAAGTATTTACTCTGATTTTAAGAATTACTCTAGAAGCTGCTGCACAGTTTGTATATAAAACATCAATTACCCGTCTGTTAACAAGCAGAGAAATTTATGCAATAATCGTAAGGTTAGAAAAAAAGAGAGTAAGGCTTCCCCTTAAACTCAATGGAGAATGGAGTTATGGGATGCATCCAATTTGTACAGAACAGGAGTTTACACCAGAACATGTTTTTAACTGGAATATCCCTAAAATAATCAGAAGGTTAATATTTCAAAAATCTTGATAATCCCCCTAAAGATTGATCCAACACTTACTTACCATTCATCTTCAAAAAAAAGTATCGAGCATAGACTCATGGACGATACAGGTATCAGGGAAGCAAAACCGTTTGGATGACAGAAAGTTCAAAAAAAGGAGCGTCGAATTATAGAGAGTGGGCCATAGTGTTACCAATAACTTTTTCACTGTCAACCAGTATTTTTTGCCAAACCCCTAGAATTTGACAACCGCAAAAAATTAAAAATTTAATTAATGGCAAAGGTTTTGGGCTCTTGTTTTGCATAGCATACATTGATTTCATTTGCATAATACTCTTTACTAATCCTCATCATAGAATCATATTTGAATAAAGTGTAAAAACTAAAGATTATCTTAATCCAAAAATGAATAGGATGTTGATATAAATTAATGATATATTAGTCAACTGTGAGTAATATCGTTGGACGTAAGCCTCTAGTTCTTCTTTCTCACTAATTGCTCCGATACAGCCATTATAGTTTACTTTGAAAAATGTAAAAAATTGCAAATAAAACAAAGAAACGAATTCCAAGATTTTCTTCTTCTCTTTTTCTCTTTCTTTTTTTTCCTGCTTTCACTTCAAAGTCGCAGCGGTAATTTACCATACTTTTCATTTTTCTGCAAGCTGCAAAAGTAGCAAGATTCCAAGATTTTCTTCTTCTTCACTTTGTCTCTTTCTTTGTTTTTTTTACTGCTTTCACTTCAAAGTTGCACGGGTTATTTTTCATACTATTCATTTTTCTGCAAGTTGCTGCAAGTTGCAAGTAACAAGATAGATCATAGGGGTTTGATAGCTTAATCATTAGAGTAAATGGCTGCAGATGCCATACGGAATTGCTTGGAAACAGTTCAGAGGAAATGTTTTTCTTAGTTCTTTTAGGTTTTTTCACGTATGCATTAGTATTTATATTAAACTTACTATCCTATATTTCGATATATATTGATAAGATTGATTATTTTTTTATTTTAGCCTTTGCTCATGACACGAGTTTTAGAAGTATTCAATTATATTTTTACTGCCCTTTTCACTGTGGAATTTTTGGTAAAGGTATTTGGCTATGGATTCTATGGATATATTAAAGACCCATTTAACTTGTTTGACGGTACAATTGTGATCATTAGGTAAGTTTATAAGTAAATCATAGATACGCTTAGAAAGCATACCATTAACCAACAATTTTAAGGAATTTTGCATCTATACCAGAAAGAGAGTAAAAGCACAGGACATATTAGCCCATTTGACTTGATATTCCTGTTATTTAATTTGTACAATTGTAATATCAATGCATGTGAACTTGTAGACTTTAATAGATAAATCTACCTTATATTTTTGATAAAAATTTATACCAGTTTAGGGTTTAACCACCAATTTTCCCAAACAACCTACCAGTAAGTAAACACATGCAGATCCTTCCCAGCTATGCAATATTTCCTTATCAAAGAACTTCTGACTTTGCTAACTGACAGCTGTCCCTTAGGTGCTCCTTTCACACAATTAAATGAAAAATAATTGTAGTAGAAAAGGTGCTCTATGATTTTTGAATTTTGACTAGCTGGAGAACAATTAGTCATTATCCTAGGTATTTAGGAAAATGACTAATTTACCTTTATCTGAGTAAAGGCGTATGATCCGTTTTATATAGTCCTTCTATTTTCTCCCAGTAGGATATGTATAGAAACCAATTATAGTAAAAGTAACTCTATGAATTTGTTTGCTTCAACACTAATATCCTTAAGCACTTTGGCGACTGGATATAAATAATTAGTAGAAAAATTTTGTTTCGCAGACCTGCATAGGAAACCACTGCTTTCAAAAAATTTACTATATGGCAATTTTACTGAAAATTTTACTGACATATATATAAATATGTATACATACCAGAATCGAAGTAATTATTAGCTATCGACAGTGCTCGATAATATAAGAATATCAGAGCTATCATATGGTGGACGACAAAAAAATCAAGAAAACTCAGTTTAGAGCATCTAAACTATGTTTTGTTGATTTTTTTGTCGTCCACTATAAGTATCTATATCTATATATGTATATATATATGTGTGTAGATGTATGTATATATGTATATGTGTATATATATATATATGTATATTTATATGTGTGTGTATCTGTGTGTATATGTATGTAAATATATGTCTGTGTGAACAAAAATAAAATTACTGGGATTTTTCTCTTTTTGTCTTTTTTGACTATCGTTTGTGAAGTGTGTAATTCATATATATCATGCCAATTTAAACAATATTAGCTCTTCCATTCATTGTCGTTTGGTTTTTCTAAACTATTTCGTCTGAATTCACCAATTGTCTTTAGTATGACCAAGTTATTGCTACCAGTTTTCAACTCTTATTTTTGTTAGTTCGGACTGAAGCCTAAGGTACTAGGTATTATGCACTGAATTTCGAATTTTACAGTATTCCCTTATAAAAAAATGAGAACTGAATACAAAGACACTTTTAATCCACCGTAAAATGTTTAAAAAAGCAGAAACAAAAATATGAATACAAAAACAGGAGTCCTTAATGATTATGTAAGAAAACACTTAAAGCTACTGAGAGCATTTCTTCAGACGTATGTTCAAAATTTCATGAACAAAGAAAATACAGAACACTGACGTTCTAGAAATAAATGGCCAATATGAAAAATAACTTCTTGTAGCTATCAAAAAATGGTAAAGTAGTCTAGTTGGCAAATATATCACCTTTCAGAACTAAATACTAATGCATTGCTTGAAATAGTCAACGGTAAACGCTGCAGAGAACAACAGGCTTACAAACGTTTAAGTCAAATAATTGAACCACGCAGGACTGACTGAGCTGTTTTGAGTTCGTGAAAATAGCAGGAGGTAAACTGGGTTAGCGAAAGATTATTGTCGATGTCTCTTAGAGATCTGGCACCTGATAATGATCATCTTATCAACGAGAATGTCGGCTATATTGGGTCGTTTGGTACGGGAATCTACAGTTTCTGCATTTGATGGACTAGAATCTTAATCCTGAGGATTAAAGCACAAGTCTACCATATCGATTCGTGTCATGAATCAGACTTGCATAGGGATCAATTTCTTAAGACATCTTGTTGGAATCTTCCCTTGTGTTAACCATCTTTTTTGCGTTGTAGCCACCGGTAGTAGATTTTGAACTGAGTTGCAATGTTTTCAAACATGCATCTTTGCAGTACAGTGAAAGCCTGCATTTGAGGGTTTTGTTCAGATCATATCATCCATAAAGGAAGACGGGATCAAATGAAGAAAAAGATGTGGTTTCCATCAATATCATCAGGTGTTTGAAGAGGAAGGAGAGGTTTGGTAATAGGCGACCCAGAACATTGAGCCTAAATATGCTTTCTGCTATCTCTTGCATTGGATAGTTTTTCCTTTTTTTGCTTCAACTTCTTTTCAGTGCTCAAATTTTGTCTATATCTAAAAAAAGGCATTACGAAATACCATTTCTCAAACCAGCATTTTCAGGGAGCTTATTCATGCATATCATTTTAATCAATCAATAAAGATCTCTTATTTTATTTCGTTTTATAGCTCATTATCCAAAAAGATCCTAGTTTTTCTTTCGGCTGTTCCTATCAGGTGTCGCCAAATCGGATTTTCATTTTCCAAATGATTATTTATTTACATCTTTTGAGGTTAACTTAATAGGTCTTTTTTAGAATTGTTTAATTTTGTTCTTGAAGATTTTTATTCTGATAGTGGACAAGTAAAATATCTCTTAAAGCTATAAAGAGCTGAAATGGTCTTATAATTATTTTCACAGTTGCAAACCTGGGTTCTAACAAAACTTTAGGGACTTGTGGTTGGCTTTATCATGTTTATTAGACTTATTGTTTTATAAATGCTGTATTTTGATTAAAATCACCTGTGGGAGGATTTAGTTGGGTTTAGCTTGTGAATAGAAATCTAGCTGGTTTGCAATCAATGGTGAGTGGCAAACTGTATCACCTTTGAAGTTTAGGTTTAACTCTATTCAATATAACAGTTCAATTTTACTCAATTTTCTTGTAAGGCGTGTCTAACTTTTACAATGTCAAAGACTTGTCTCTTGGAGATTAGTTCCTCACATGATTAATGTCGAATAAAATTCCATTACACTCAAAGTAAATACATGGGAAAAAAACTCATACAATATTCCTCTACAGCTACCTATTTTGGTTACAAATATCTGTTGCTTTTCCAAGCTAAAAAGAAAAAATTATGATTTATTTCGTCATCAGGACATGATATTTACGGTTTTATCTACTTAATTTTAGTTGAGAAAAGCCAGTGATATTCATGTCACAAGCCTCATCTGCAGTAAACAACATAACATTCCAATCTGCTGAGCAATCTTAAGTGATATTGTTTCACAAACACAAAGATTAAGTTATTACAAATTGTTTGTTAAAGTTTTAGATTTAAGACAAAGAGACATAATAAGTATGAGCTTTTAGGATACGTTTTATAAGCGGCATTTTCTTCCTAATTTTCAGAAAATGCGAGTAAGATGAAAAAGAAAATTCCGACCATGAATTTAAGAAGGAGTCCTGTTTGGAGTTTTTAACCTTTTATGATTTTTATTTCTTTGCTATCTGGAAATGAAAGTGGGTTACAAAGTTGGCCATTTGGCCTAATCCTGGCTTTGTTTCCTGAGGCCATTTTGTTTCTCTTTAAAACTTCCATCCGTCCTTGCAAGGAGTCGTATCTGGACAAATGGTTCCTTTTCCCATCTTGATGTGTTTTGCTCGAGGAAAGGCCTATCCAAGGTAGCTTGAGGTACATAAGTAACTTTTGGGCCATGTTGAACAGTATTTTTAGTGCTAGATGAATTCCAAAAAATTTTGTCTGATACATAATTACGGTAATTATTACTCAACATAATTTGCTAAGGTTTAGCTATTTCTCCTGATAAATTGTAAGGGGAGCAAATAATGATAGCACTAAGAACTATAGTTTTTATGAGTCCACTTTGAAAATTAACTTAAGCTAAATGAGTCCCATTACAGGTATTCTTCAGTAAAGGTTGCCTTCGAATAGCACTGATTTTGAAAGAGACAGCAGTTTTTTCTATTAAAACATCTAAAAATTGTAAGTTGCCATCCTGTTCTTAATAAAAACGTGTGCCTTGTGTTTGCAGTAAAAAGCTTTATATTTACAGAGTTTAACCAAAAATAATGAGCTACAGCAAAACACATTCTACTAAACAGTGAAAGCAGTAAAAAAATTCGAGTTAAAACAATCAAAGTTATTGACAAAGCTAAGTCTGCCTTTCAGCTAGAAGCATTGGGTTCAATTCAAATTCAGTTATCATCACTTCCTCGTTGTGGACAAAAAGAACTTGTGTATGATCTTCAGTTGTTTCAAAATGCCAGTCATAAATGGGTGCCAATTTTCTCGAACCTGATTGTTTTTCATAGTAATGAAGCCTTAATTGACTTGCATTTTTTTGTTCTCACGTCTTGTTCCAGTCGAGTGCCAGCGTAAATCTTTTGACCAAATTTAAGGTGATTCTAGTTCCGATTTTTAAGGTCTTTTATCACAAATAATTAATTTAACTACTTCAAATATTTTATAGATTTCCATTACATTTAGAAGTGAAAACTCTTTACTTTGGAAACAAAGTTGCACATCGGTTAAGTATTTTTTGTTAGTAGTATTACTGAAAATATTTCGTCAATTAAAACATTATTTTCTTTAAATATCTTTTTAGTTTGGTAGAACTTGGTGGAGGTGGCCAAGGAGGAGTATCCGTTCTGAGAACGTTTCGATTGATGCGAGTTTTCAAACTAGTGCGATTCTTACCATCTCTACAAAGACAAATATCGATTATGATACAAACACTAGACAGTGTCATGACGTTTCTAGCACTTCTTATTATCTTTATTTTCACATCGGCAATTCTTGGCATGCATCTTTTTGGAGCTGCATTAGTATTTGACGGAGAACCTGTCAGGCACAACTTCGATTCTCTTTTGTGGGCACTTATTACTGTTTTTCAGGTATGAAACAATTCTGATTAAAAATTTTAATGTCTGAGATGAAGTTTTTGAATGTAGGGATGTTACACAATCAATCAAGTTTTACATTACCATCAAAATCATGTCCGTTTATCAAGTATAAAGGCATACTACGGTATCTAGTTTTGAAACTCATGTTAAACAGAACCCCTTAAAGTGTCTTACTTAGGTCAAACTACCCTATATATGCCTTGTTTCCTTTAAATTCAAAAATCAGTTTCCCAAGGAAGTTTTAGAATGCTATTGTGTTAATGCATACAAAATAATTTTAAAATCATGAAAAGTCCCTCCATTTACAAAGGACATCTTGGCTGACAAAAATACAAATATGATCGTTAATAATTGTATTTAAGGATATTTCTTCAAGTAAGCTGGACCCTCCATATTTCGGTAATCGATTTAGCCAAAAGAAATAAGACCATTCACCCATTAAAATTCGGATTCGACTATTGCACGGGATATATCGGTGAACAGCCAATGTGGTAAAATTTTTTCGGTATGAACAGTTTAGAGTAAAGAGCAATGAGCAGAGCTAGGTATGCCTTACAGTTAAGAGCATTTGAGAAAGTGCTTATTCAACCATCTTTGCCCTTGCTATTAAAACTATTATAAGGAATTTCAAATTTTGTAATTTTATAATTATGTAATTTTATAATTATGTAATTTTATAATTATGTAACAATTATAAAATTTTGTAATTATGTAATAATTAAGATAACAACCAGTCCTTAACGTTTGTAATAAAATTGCATGAAAACGTCGGGTGAACAAGCAGAACAGTTTATGCATTTTATCAGATTTTTCAAACATCATGCTCAGAGTTATGTTGCTAATGTTACCTTAATCTAAATGACTACAGACAAGGAAAAGCAAGTGTTCAATGCATACCATACAACTGAGAAGATATCACAGGGGATTATATATATATATATATCTTTGTAAATTTTTTATTTACGTTTTTTATTTATATATATATATATTATATAAGATAAAACACGAAAAATAATAACTATGATTGCAAATAATAGTTTCACGATATTTCAATCATCAGGCATATCGTGTAATATCGTGAAACTATAAATTGCAATCATAGTTTTTATTTTTCGTGTTTTACCTTATGAAATATTGCTCTGCTATATGCATTGAGCACTTTTTTATACGAATACACAAAGCTACATATATATATATATATATATATTTATATTATACATAAATATATATANACGTTTGTAATAAAATTGCATGAAAACGTCGGGTGAACAAGCAGAACAGTTTATGCATTTTATCAGATTTTTCAAACATCATGCTCAGAGTTATGTTGCTAATGTTACCTTAATCTAAATGACTACAGACAAGGAAAAGCAAGTGTTCAATGCATACCATACAACTGAGAAGATATCACAGGGGATTATATATATATATATATATATATATATATCTTTGTAAACTTTTTATTTACGTTTTTTATTTATATATATATATTATATAAGATAAAACACGAAAAATAATAACTATGATTGCAAATAATAGTTTCACGATATTTCAATCATCAGGCATATCGTGTAATATCGTGAAACTATAAATTGCAATCATAGTTTTTATTTTTCGTGTTTTACCTTATGAAATATTGCTCTGCTATATGCATTGAGCACTTTTTTATACGAATACACAAAGCTACATATATATATATATATATATATTTATATTATACATAAATATATATACATATCATACATATATAGTGGTTCCAGCACTCTGGCCCATCGCAAAATCTTTGCCTTCGGAGTATGCACAGCCGGACAATGCTCCACACTTTTGTCTTTATGACAATTGATGCGTGTCATTGTATGGACTGCAGACATTCAGAGATTCCAATCTGTACTGGTGACCTGTGATATGGCGAAACAAGTATCAGCAGCCCTAACTATACACGTAAACATTTGTATATATGTATACACACATATGCATTCATTTTACACATTTATGTACATATATAGACATATGTTTATACATGTACACATACATATATACTTTTGTGTAATCTAGTATACTTATAACTAAAGAGCTCAATCCTCTAGCAGATTATTCATACAAAAGATGAAACAAAAAAATAAGAGTTATCTTGTTTTCAATTCTCATTTTCCGTGTTTTACCTTAAACGCAGTGAACTATAGAAATAACAACTCTGAAAGAACGCAAATTTAACTTTGCTATATCTAAAAAATTTTAACATTTTTCATTGGAAAACTTTGATTCTTGATGCTTTCGTACAACTTTACAAATCTGTTCAAGTTTTCACGCATTTCCTCACCAACGTTACGGTAGAGACGTTCTTTGAAACACCTTTAGATCTTTGAGGGCTTCTGAATATGAATGTCCTGTCGTCACATTACCAATTTCCTTGTTATCATTTTTTACGTCGTTATTGTTGTCTTGTAGTTGTTGAGTGGCAAGCTTTTAAATTTCCTAGTCACTGAAACACTGTGTCTTACACGTTAGAGCGTCTCAGTCTACGTCCGACAATTCTCCGAGAGTAAAACCAACACCTTCCAATTATTTTAGCTCATCCACTTCCTTAATCAAAAACTTGAAAGGAACGTCACGATCGACAAGACTTGGCATTTGGTCATGGCTGTTGACTCGAGCTTTTCAAAGGCAGTAAAGTCAAGTTTCTCTTGGTATGCGATTCCATGCAGCAGTAAGAAGGATAATTACTTCTAGGACGTTGGTGGATCTTAGGTCTTTGCCTAGGACAATATCAGCAATATACCTTTTGATGAGAGAAATATGATAGAATATTTTTACGCCCCTTATCACCCCTAGCTCCATGGGTTGAGTTTTACCTGTTGTATTCAAGAGAAGGAAGATCAGCTCAACGGCTTGAGGTTCTCTGATAGATGGATATGCAGTTCAGTTGGCTATGATTAATGCCTCTTTTCTATCCAAAAGAGCAAATTTTCTGTCGATCTTTTTCACGCACTCACTAAACAAATTGTTGTCAATCAAACTCCTTTTCTGGGAACCGTAACAGCATGTTAGATTTATAATGTCGTGGATTAACCAATTTTTAAAGCAAACATCGTTAACTTATCTTCGACAGTATTCACAGCAGGTAAACTGGTTAGTCTCACCTTGCTATGTTTTCTGCCTGCACATTGTTCTCCTTAAAAATGCATGCATTTTGGTATTGCTTGGAAAAAGTTCAAATTTTTTTGCATTAAAAATGTCTTTTAGTTAATAAAAACTTTAGCACATGGTTCTCTTTCCAACTGGCAGTCATCTCAGGAGAAACACAGGCATTTTTTTCCTCCAGCAACGCTTTCAAAAGTAAAGTTGTGTCTTAGCTACCACTTTTCGCTCAAATCATCTGAGGCTTTAAAATCTGTTAGGCACAGAATTTGTGCTAAATCTTGGCCTTTCTTAGATACCAAAGCAGCTGGAATTGTGATATTTACTGCTCTGCCATTTGTCAACCGAATTAAAACTGCTTTATTAGGATCACTCTGGTCACTCTTTGATGTGATATATAGATAGATAGATAGATAGATAGATAGATAGATAGATAGATACATACATACATACATACATACATACATACATATATACATACATACATAGATCGATAGATAGATAGATAGATAGATAAGTAGACAGATAGATAGATGGATGGATAGATAGATAGATAGATAGATAGATAGATAGATAGAAAGATAGATAAATAGAACCCTAACCCTTAATTTGCAGTTTCTTTTCTTTGAGAGCAACATAAATAATTTAATATGATTGTGTTTTCTTNAGATAGATAGATAGATAGATAGATGAATAGATAGATAGATAGATAGATAGATAGATAGATAGATAGATACATACATATATAGATAGATAGATACATACATACATACATACATACATAGATATATAGATAGATAGATAGATACATAAGTAGACAGATAGATAAGTAGATAGATAGATAGATAGATAGATAGATAGATAGATAGATAGAAAGATAGATAAATAGAACCCTAACCCTTAATTTGCAGTTTCTTTTCTTTGAGAGCAACATAAATAATTTAATATGATTGTGTTTTCTTTTGTGATTTATACCAGTCCTTCAAGAGAAGATTCAGTGGATATTGAGAAAGATGTTTTTCTATCAATTTGTCTTCCTGTTTATCTTTTAATTTTAAGGGAGTATTTACAAAGGAATTTTTAAACATTCTCTTTCATTTATACAGGTTCTTACGCAAGAAGACTGGAACACAGTCATGTATGATGCCATGAGAGCAACATCCAAATGGGCTTCCATGTATTTCATAATTCTTATGACAATAGGAAATTACATTTTATTCAACTTACTTGTGGCAATCCTGGTGGAAGGCTTTTCTACGGATGCGGTTAGTGCTTGTGTTAAATAAAATCTATTGCAATTTAGGATTTAACACTGTATAAATAAGTCAGAAATGGCTTTTTCCATGCTCTCATGCAGAACAAACAGGGTTTTTTTACATGTTTATAGAGGTGTTTAGGAATTCAATAGGAATTTATCAAGTTTTCATGTATTTTAAGAGTGTAGTCTGTTTTTTACAGCTCCCTGCTTGTGATGGATCAGTCTTAGACAAACGAATGCACAACGCCTGTTATCTTTTGTATTCTTTAATACCTGAGATTTTTATTTCTATGTACTAGACAAAACAACGACATATTTACGTCCACAAAAGTCTTTGTTTATCATTACTACTTAAGACAAACGATAACAACAGCTGAGCAACTTCTACATATTAACATTTCACAACACAAAATGCATTAGGACTGTTAACAGCTACAAAGTAGCTTATTGACAAATATTGTTTAGTAATGTTCTAGGAAAGGTATTTATGTCATATGCTGTTTAATTGCCACGTTTCTGTTGACTGTCTCAATATTGTATGGCTGTAGTTACTGTTCTAAAAGAAAGCATTTTTCAATATCATTTTAATAAAGTTTTTTTCTCAAAAAAAAGAACCATTTTTACATGTCACTTTCGACCAGCTATTTCTTATCAATCTGTTAATATTACATCTATTTATTATAACTTGAAAATAAATTGTATTTTAATACTGTAAAACAAACAAATTTTTTTTTTCTACAAAAAAGTGATCGTAAACCTAACTTAAATGTCAATGATGAATAACTAAAATAATAGATGACTTATGTTGTGTTGTGGCAAGAAGCTCTAACTTCCACTTTATTGTCAATTCCCGACTTCGGAACTCTTCCTTAGTGTTATTGGTGGGGCAAAGTTCCCGTTGCCACAGAGCCTCAAGGGTCATTAACAAAGAAACTCTCGATGACTAAGCCAATATTTCGACATCGTCAGCATTGATTGCTTTTCTCGCGTGACAGTTCTTTAAATGTTTACCAATTGGTTGGGAGGGTTTGCAATGGTGTGAGAAGCGCTCTGTTATATGCTGGACAGTATGCCCAACATAACATGCTTGACAGCGTGGACATGTAATTTTGTATACCAATAAAGTGGTAGTTAGAGCTTCTAGCCACAACATAACGGTCGTTTAATATTATATTTGTTCTATTTATTGACTGTTTTCTACCTTTATTCATAGGAATAAATATTTAACATCAATAATATGGCTGAAGATGGTACAGGTTACCGAAATATATTCCGCAAATGATAACACATAACGCCATCTATTATTTTAGTTTGTAAACCTAACTTATCGATAAAATATAGTCTAGTTAAAATGTGAATGGTTGAAAAATTTCTCAACCATTATTATCATTTGGAAAGTAATTCCCAACAAGAATAGGAACACCAATTAATCAGAAACAATAACCTCATGTTTTCTTTAGAACTCTTCTAAAAGAAATAGTTTTTTATAATTATCACTTGAGACTTAAGGCAAATGTTGAAAATTCTGAACTTTATTGACTCAGAGAAAGCCATAGATGTAAGAGCTTTATCATATCTTGGGTCGTAAGCTTTTTCTGAGCTTTTCCTGAGCTTTTCCTGAGCTTTTTCTGAATTTTTTTTCTGAGCCTTTTCTAAGCTTTTTCTGAACTATTTCTGAGGGTTTTTTTAGCTTTTTTTGAGCTTAGAAAAAGCTTACGACTCAAGACATGATAGAGCTTTTACATTTAGGGCAAATGTTTTATCCAGCAAAATGCAAAGTAGAAATAAACTCCAATTTTATTTCTGAAGGACATTTCCTATATTACGTTTCCGCAATTGAATTTTTCATCTAACGTTCATCACATCAACTAAAATAAATTACTCTTTACCACTTCTTCACTAAGATGGTATGTTAATAGTTTCAAGATCTTTTATTTTTTTCTGTTTCACTATTGCTCTTACGATTAATTGTCTTAACCCTAAATAATTAGCATACAACTACCACTTCCTTTGAAGGGTTTCCTTTTTTTTCCTCGTCATAAGCTTGTCTTTTCTTTGTTGTCTGTAAAATGTACCTCTGTTTTCTGTTATTACTTGATCAAAATAACTAATTTTCCAAAATCAAAGTCAATCAAATCAATTGAGAAGGGAAAAATGTAATTTTAGGGTGGACGACTAATATCACCATCACTCACAATAATTTTCGGCAGAGTCAACTGTCATTCAATAATATGAATTCTTATACTAGCCCAAGTTTCCATACGATTTTCACATTTTATTATTAGGAATACTAAAAAAAATGATAAATATATAAAAAGATATAAATTTAGATAGATAGATAGATAGATAGATAGATTGATTGATAGATAGGTAGGTAGGTGACACATACATACATACATACATGCAGACATACATACATACATACATACATACATACATACATACATACATAGATCTATGGATAGTTAGATAGATTGTTAGATAAATAGATAGATAGGTAGATAGATAGATAGATAGATAGATAGATAGATAGATAGATAGATAGATAAATGGTGTGTAGATACTTTACTATTGCGCAAATACAAATTAATTGATAACTTTCTAATGATGGGATGTAAACGATAATGCAACCCTAAATTCAAATAATTGCTATCTTCTAAAGTTATATGCCCAGATTACTATACCTTCTGAACACATTCAAAAACTAAATAGCCATATGTAGTCTGTTTCTTTTTATCCAAAGGAAAGTGATGAAGATGAAGAAAACGTATTAACATCAAAGGACGAAAACTGCAATATTGACATTTCAACAACAATTCATCGCACAGGGCTTACACCTGTACCTTATAATAGTCATGCTGTTCCGGTATTGGACACTTGTCCATTAGAGATGGAAATGCAGAGCTGCAAAAGTCCATCACAAAATCCCTCAAACCTGCGTCCTCAAAGGCCAGTCCTAAGAAAAAGTATGTCAGATGTTGTGGATCATAAGACAGATCTAAATCTTTTGGCCTGTCCAGTAACACAGGACAAGGGTCACTCTTGGCCTAATTTGCCAGAAAAATATGAGAAAGAGCCCTCTCATCTTCAATGTCCGACTTTGGAACAACGCCAATCGCTGAGTTTTTCAAAAGCATCAGAGAGGTAATGTGTGAGATTATTTAAATTTGATAGCTGGTTGTTCGATGTTTTTGTTAATCAATTGTTTCATTATTTTATTGTTTGATAGTTGCAATAATATACATGTGTTTTGTGGTTTAGATTTTATTTTTACACTACGTTGGATTGTATTAAAGAAAAGCAACGATAATACAAAAAAGCCAAAGTAAATTTTACTTTTATTTCCACAATTTTAGATATTTCATATAAGTCTGAGGACAACAGGAAATCTCTGAATAAACAACTTTAAAAGGAAAAAATATTAATCAGAATGCAGTTTTAACCTCAAATACTTTTATTTTGTAAAATTTTAATTTACGTGACAAATCACTTGTTGATACCATAAAGTATTTCGAATAATATATATGTAATACATATAGTAGTACTGCATGTAATATACATTTACTTCTTTCACCTTAAGCACGGCTTGAAACCATTTCAGTGCAGAGAGTTACTTTTCCCATTTAATATTTTAATCTTATTTATGAGAAAGAGTGTATGCACTGATTATTTATTTATGTATTTATTTAGTTATTTGTTTATTTATCTATTTATTTGTTTATTTATTTATTTGTTTGTTTACTTGTTTATTTACTTTTCCTTTTTTTAAACAGAGAAGAATCTCCTTTACTACAAAGACAAGAACTGGAGTCAAATCAAGATCCTGAAGAGGAAATGGAACAGCACGAGAGCCTTCTCGTACGTATTAAGTATCGCTTTTTTCCAAGCAAACGGACTTCTTCAAAGTATATATTGCATTTTGTACACAATATATATATATATATATTTCATAGATAATAAAAATATTAGTATGTATATATGACGTTTATCATATGATATACATAATATATATCACATACATATATATACAAACATGCTAGTGTATTTTTACCATTTACAGATAGAATTGAATCCTTAGTTTACTTGTGTGATTTTTTTCCACTCATTTCTTTAGACAAAGATTCATTCATTAATTTATCTATTCATTTACTTATACGCTTTTATCAGTTGTAGCCTCTTTTCAATACAACTGATACATTATTATTAAATTTTAAAAGATAAATATCTGTTGTAATGTAAACAGGTTGAATGAATATGGGAATGGAAAAATTAGAGATTAGGCTACACCTAGCAATTTTAGACCTCTCGTTCAAAGCAAGGCAGCTTACTGTAGCAAACCAATACTATAATAAAATATACTATAATATAATATAATAATTTATAATATAATAATATTATATATATAACAATAAAATTAGTACTATTTCTATCATTAACATTAGAACCATTATTAAACAAATTATTATGCCAAAAAATATGAAGCTTATTGCAACAAAAATCTTACTTAGTAATCGAGGAATAAAAGGTGGTATAATTGAAACACCAAAATCAGCTTTCCGAACAATACTCTCATTAATGGCAGAGATTCTGACTACATTTGTAGTTATTGTTGTAATGTTTCCTGTTAAATACTGAAGAAGCATAGATACTGCAGACCATAGTTTATAGCATCTATGTAGAAATCATAATAGGTTTCTGGGTTACAGATCTGGTTTAAGAGGTGACGCTGAAATCATTATAGCAGACCAATATAATGAGAATCAAACAGGAATCTTTATTAAAAAGCCTTCTTTTTTAGGGCAAGAAAATTAAAAGCTAACAGAATGATATTAATCCTGAGTGCAATGGTAAAAGCTGTTAATGGGCTCAAATGTTGATAATGGAGTTGGTGCTATTTGAGACCATGAAAGACTTCCAATATGAAAAAATACGTTTTGTAACGTTATGTTAACTGGAGATAAAATGGTCATATAGGCATAGTAGTATAACAGGTCTCAGTGATGATACAATTTCAAGCATAATCGTTCACTCAGGACTGTTTGTGGTAAAGAACATTTTAGAAAAGCTCAGAGCATTCAAAAAGGAAAATTTCTAATAGACAACTTTCAAGTGGTGAGAATGAGTAAGAAAAGTGTAGGCCTGTGAAAGGCTCACTGTAGGCAGATCATCATTTAAAAGTTCATGCCTTGTAAGATCACATTACCGTGGTGGAAATTTTTTCTTTTTTTCACTCTTATCTTCATTTTTGGCATTGGAAGGTGCTCTTCATATTTACTTCATCCTGCCACAGGAGAATTCTTTGCCGTTTGTTTATGTTGACCGCAGCTCGAAGGAAGAACCACAAAATCTCCTTGTTACAGTCCAACTGCACTAGCTGTTAAGCCATAGCTCCTTCAATAGTTCAATTCAATTTAGGTAACTTTGTATTATGTCTTGCTCTTATGCTTTTCTCACTCTCACATGATGAATTTAAATAAACAAGTTCTCAGACAGTGAAGAAAAATCACATTAGTTTCATTTAGAACGTGGGGAATTCGAACTTTGAGCCATCAATGCTAAAAGCAGAGCATGAAATCATTTATCTACTGAGCTCCATGTAAACTTGTAATATGTATAGATGTAACAATGCTATAAAGTCATATGGACGTTGGTAAATTAATTTCAAATTATCATTGAAATGTAAAAACCCAAAACCCAATAACTATGAATACATTAACATTTTGCATATTTTACCTATAATATTTTAATTCTTAAAACAAGTTTTTGGTACAAGAGAATACCTTTACGACTATATATATATAAGAACACAGGCACAAGAAAAACAAACATAGTTTTGCTGAGACTTCATGTTTATTGCATTGAATTCATCAGGCAAATCTGTTGCCTAATGAACCCAATAAAAGAAACTTGAAATCGAAAGTAAACTGTAGTTGTTTGTCTTGTTCTTGTATACTTATCATCGACCTCTGTATTATCTTCAAATGCATGGAGTATTCTACATTATAATTGTTCATACACATACTAATTGTACATATATATATAATTGTACATATATATAATTGTACATATATATATATAATTGTACATATATATATATAATTGTACATATATATATAATTGTTCATATATATATACTTGTGTAGGTATTTTTGTATTTATCTGTGTCCGATTAATTTTGTACAACTAATTATTATCATTTACAGTCCTTGTACTGAGACGAAGATTGCAATGTATTCGAATACCTTAAATATTACCCTTCATTTATTTTTAAGGCACAAGAGAATGTCACCGAAGAAGTTAAAGCCAACTGGTTTCGCAGACATGAAAGCTGGTCATTGTATTGTCTTTCACCCCAGAATAGGTATATCTTGTTATCATTTAAAGACTTAATCTTTATGCAGAATTATTTTCTTTTAACTTTGTTAATCTGATCTTCAGGCTTGAAACTCAGGCTTTTTTTCAGACGCGAAAACATCCAGGCTAGGGCACTAAACTTACTATCGACAAATAAAATAATCGGCAGATCAGACAAGTGAATATTTAAGCAGGCTAGCTAAGCTTTAAAATCTATTAAGATAGTCGAATAAAAACTTTGAATTACAACATATCAAGATTTTAGTTAGGATTTACCTATGTAGTTTACAAATCTATCTAAAAGTAAACTTTGCTTTCAAAATTAAAAATACCAAGCACGTACCAGATCTTTTGTCAATTATCCAACTGGCTTAATTGATATTACGGTAGAAATATTGACCATGATAACATACATACAAACGAAACAAAAATATAGAGTAGGAATGACCTGGAGCTTAGTATTACTTATGTTACTGGTGCAAAATTTTGTGATGAATTAGAAAATAGTTGGCAAACTTACGAGATGCATTTACAAAATATAGGCAATTTTTGAACTGGGATTTCGCACATAATTCTCTTCAATAACTATTTTTGTAGACTTGGTCTGTGTTAAATTTGTACTAAATTGATCTCTTTCGATAATTTCACATATTAACAGTAAGTTGTAGCCATTTGAGGTATTTATTATTGTTAAATATGAAATAGAATAAAGTTATTTGATTACATATTATCAATTTTTAAACACGGCATGATCAGTATATCTTACTTCAAAACGGACATGATACAAGACCGAAAAAGACGAGGAGCGTTATGAGAGATCAATAATGATCAATTCGCTTTTAAAGTCTACTGAACAGCTGCAACTGGTGTGAAAAAACTAGGGTGATGTTATTGCAAACTCGCAAAATGTAATATGTGGTCTTTCATGGTACCAAGGTTTTAAGGTATTTAGTTGAAACCATTTCCAAATAACCAATATATAAGGTATTTACAACTTAAAAAATAAAACAGGATTCGACAGTTAGCTTTCCACAGAGATTATTGTGTGACTGTATCGGATGATGGACTTAATAAAACTATTGACGGAATAAACCCTGAGCCAGTCCTTTGTAGAAATTATTCGTAGACACAAGCTTCAGCCATGAAAATGAGAAAGTTATTAAGTAAGGATTGTTAATCATTCAGGTACTCATTACAATTTTTGAAAAATGGTGGCGTAATGCCAGGAATTGTAAGTTAAAGGGTTTCAAATGAAGCAACAATCTCCAAACTAAGGAAAGCTGTAGTGAATAAAACTGTAGAGCATATTAGTAAAGAGTATGCTTTTAGAAGTTTCAAAGTCTTCCCTTTGATGTATGAACTGAATAACCAAAATTACGTCACATGGATCATTGTGTATATAAGTTTTGGAATACTGTGAGGAGACCTATCTATCTATTTAGTCATTTATCTATTTGAATGTTTCAAAAGGTTACAAAAACCAGTTAATGAAACCTGCTATCGATTGTGTTTTTATACAACATAATAAAGCATAAAAAAATTAAATAACCTAAAAATGAAAATAAAACATTTTAAATAATAATGTCTTGATATAAAAATAATAATAGTAATAATGTCTTGAAATGATCCAATACCAAGGACCCTCAGCTCATTAACAGAATAAGAGCTCTTGCAGAACTACAATTGACCAAGTGGGAAACAAACAACAGCCAGAGATGCAAACGTATTTGGAAATATTTAGCATTTTGCATCTGGTTGAAATTCTCTATTAAAATAGACATTAAATGATGCAGCATAACCACAAGATGTGGTGAATATTTATCATTTAGCAGATATTAAATGTATTGATGATGTCTGCATGCACTCTCTTCCTTTCACGATCATGGCCTTAAAAATCAATCGTAAAGATTCACGAAATTAATACTCAAGAGTACTTTAACCCATTCAACTAAAAATTAGATAAAATTAATAAATAGGACGTGACACTTACATAATATGTGTATGATTAAAATACTTTTATCCCTATTTTTTGGGTAATAGAATTCCCTGGGAGAGGCATTGATTTGAGACCAGCTCCTAGCAGAGTGGTACGTGATTATAAAAGGATTACACAATCTCAATTCTAAAACAACCAAATTTAGATTTAGATTTCCTTCTTTGAATGCATTAAACTTTAAACATTTGTAGCTGTCCTGATGTAGCTAAACTTTCCACCCTGTAAAATCTTTTTTTCCATGAATTCCTAAGGGTTCAGATATCTCATAGCAGCTTAATATATTCACCACAAAGGAAATATTTGTATTACAAAACTACTAGCAAAGCAATCAGTCTCCTGAATTATATTTTAGCAAGCTTGCAATACTTTTGAGTAGCACCCTCTTCGCAAACAGACATTCTTAAAATACAATGGTGTTCTTTACTGAAGGTAAAAAGTGTTTGTGCTTAAAAAGAATGAGTTCTTCTTCATTTTTTTTGTCTTCTTCCAACCTCAATTTGGGTCGGCATTTTTTCCTCCATACACTTCTATTGCTTGCATCGTCCTCTTCAGCCCCAACTGTTTTCATGTCAATCTGCACTCTGTTTCTCCATCTCAACTTCTTGCGCCCTCTACGTCTTTTTCCAAGTATCTGCTGATGGTTCACTTGCTTTACAATACTAACTTCCTCTCTCCTCAGTAGGTGTCCAAATCAGCGGAGTCTAGCCTTTCTAACCACTTCGACTACTTTTGCCTCCCTTCTTAAATCTGCACTTGTTCTGTGCTATCACAGAGATACTCCAGTCATCCATCGCACCATCCTCATCTCTATGGCTTCTAGATTTCAGCTCCATACAGCATAACAGGTCTGATGGCCGATCTTATAGAAATAGCTCTTGAGATGGAGTGCCACCTTTTTGTCTAAGACAACTGCACTGCTCTCAGACCATTTCCTCCAGGCACCCCCAATTCTTGCCCTGACTTCTTACTCACAATCTTCTTCCTTTTCAATTATGAAACCTAAGTACTTGAACTTATCCACTGCCTTATCTCCTCTCCATGGATATCTACTCTCTTAGGGGCTTCGACAACTTGCTTACTTGATAAAATTACTTCCCTCTTCTTTTCATATTTTTAAAGAATGGGTTGTCCGCCAAAAAATAGCACCTCCATTCCCCCATCCTGTCAAAAACCTTGTAGATTAATGTCTGTGTTACTTAAAGAATTTGTGCTTCATCAGACTACCTAACCTTCCTAATAGTGACAAGGTAAACCAAGAAGACTACACAATGGAATAAAAAGTATAACTTTAGTAAAAGTATATAAAGTTCTCAGATATCCCTGGTTAAAATCGTGGACAAATGCAATTCAACTCAAATTGAAGCATCTGATTTCTTACTCAAGGTAGAATAAATTTTCAAAGGCTAAAAAACTCATGACTTATGAAAACAAATGCATTATGAAGTCAATAAAACATTCCCTTACGGAAAAAATATTCGAATAAAAATTATTTATTAAGAAGGAAAAACGTATACATCACAGTCAACTAATATCATTAAATTTTTGTTGCTCGGGATGATTAACAAGCTGACACTTTTCATTAAGAAGTGTTCGGCATTTGAAATAAACTGATGGCCAAGGAAAAGAAAAGGAACCAAGGTATGTACCATACTTGGTTCCTGATCCCAGTAATAGTTAAAGCAACTAAACCTTTGAGAGTACCACCGAATTACCATTTGACCTGTACCTACATTTAGTCAGAAAGGGAGGAATGTTTCTGATAAACCCTGATTTATATAGAATAGCTCTTAGCTGATTGCTTGTGCATCATAGAATCCTTTGTTTCTGATGCAACGTAGAAGTCTCTGTTTGAGTGAGCATAAATAACATTAATGTCAATAGTATTTACTAAAACACGGAGGAATTGTTAATGATCTCAAGAACTGAAAAGCAGCGAAAATAGAAATTTTAACCTTAAACGGAGTTTGTCGAGGCTACAGTTTAGCTACCTGTTATAACTATCTTTCATATAACTTTCTTTTATCCACTTCAAAAAAAATCAGCTCTTTTATGCCTGTATTTTGTTTGCACTTCATCAAGTTCCCCGCAGTTATTTTCTAACCACCACTATTTCTTTTATAGATTCCGCATATGTAATCAGAACTTGTGTTCCAACAAATGGTTTGATCGAATCATTTTATTTTTTATCTTTCTAAATTGTATTATACTTGCAATGGAGAGGCCAGGCATTGACCCAAATGGGACAGTAAGTATACATTTACCCTTATTTTTTTCTTTTACAACGGAAGGGTAATGGATGCTGGAAGGACTATAGTTTTCTGAGTAATTTTATCTTAGACGCATTCCCTTCACTTTGCAATATAACTGATCAGCTTCGCTATGTTGTGAACACAAAGTAAAGACTTGACAAGTTTTCAGAAAATTGTCATTATTTAGTCCCTATATAAAGATAACAGTTGATAAGACTATTGTTATACTTTAATCACTCTTTTGCAGCATGTAGGTCTCTTTTAGGAAATAAATATTACCAGCTCAAATCAAATGTAATCTTACAGTAATACTGTTTTGGTATCTAAGCTTAACGTGTAAGAATTTCAACAATACAACTTGAGTGTTTTAACAACTAGCCTGTTTAACCATTGAGATTTATTGAACAAGTAGTGCTTTGTGGGACGTCTCTTTTGCTATTCCTGACTTTCATGACAACATGCTTAAACTTATATATATATATATATATATATACATATATATTGTATTTACGATATGATACGCTAAATCTTGTACGTTATTTTGTGTCCATGATGATATTTTCAGTGCCTGTCTTAAAGTTATTTTTTCTCCTATCAACTAGGAAAGGCGATTTATCGACACAACAAACAACATATTTACAGGAGTATTTACAATTGAAATGATGATCAAGGTACACAAACAATACACATGGTTACAGCCTCTATGTTCCATGTTCCAATCTCTCATTATATATATGTGTGTGTGTGTGTGTGTATGTTTGTGTAACGAAAGTATACTTGATTTCAATACATATAAAGCTCCACTTTTTCAAATTGAGTTACTTTTACTTGCTTTTAGTTTTTAAAAGAAACTCTTTCTTTGTGTAAACTTCTTCATAGCCCTACCAAGGGTATGCCAAGGATGAGAGACACAACAAGGGCCATAGTATTTGATATGAATAAAGTAATTCTTCGTACTTTTCCTATCTATGAAATTTCAAATTTTTGTGCATTTTGCTTTTACAGATTTTGGTCAAATTTAGTAAAATTATGTTAAATTCTTAAAATATAATACTGTAACACAACAGGGATTCTCCCTGTTGTCTTACAGTGTTACAATTTTCTAGGCAAATAAGGTTCTTGTGCACAAATTGTGATTCTGATAAAACGTAGATGGAGAGGATTTGGCACTGTTTAGGATTCCAACAAGTGCCAATGGCTATCATGGTCACATGCTCTACCATCTGATCTATTGGGACTTGTCCAGTTTCGTTGTGTCGTTTCTCTTAAAAATTAAACAGCCACGATTCTAATCAACACCAAAAAACCTGGTATCATGTTAGGTCACACTGCACATGCAAAAATATCAGTACAGACGCAAACAATATAGTCATCCTCTATGAGAATGGCAAGGTCACGTTAAAATGCAGTCCAACGCTAGGGGTTAAAACTGGTTATTTTGAAGTTTCTTCCAATGCATTTTAAGCAAGGTATATGTAAGTGGAACTGCACGAGTGTATATGAGTTTCTGAGTGTTTAAGTCCTCTAGGAAAGATCACCTAATGACCAAAAAATCAGAAATAAACTGTATGATAGCAAGTAAACAAGTTTTTCTTTTTATTGTCACCCAGTTTATATGTACACATATTTATTTTTTCTCGCGTAAAGGTGTGAGCAATGATTAGTTTACTGAGTATTTTTCACAATACATTTCTACTGATCATCACGTGGCATTGTATTCGATTTTTTGATCTCTTTAACCTTTAACAAAATGATTTTAATAAGATATAAACCATAATGAATACCCTGCTGTAACCAACCGCATTATGCGTCAAATTCGAAGATTACACAGTTTCACACCCTAACTTTTAACATTTTAATCCAAACGTTCAACCACAAAGACAAATAACCAATAGAGTATCCCAGCTTATAAATATTTTATATGGAAATGTTACCAGGTAACTCGTCTGTGTCTATTGGCAATGATTTGGGGAACCCCACTGACAGGCACTTTTCCAGAAAGAACATCTGGATCGAGTTGTTAATATATGTTTTTATATGAATATTTCAGTAAAAATTCTAATCCAAACGTTCAAGCACAAAGACAAATAACCAATGGAATATCCCAGCTTATAGATATTTTACATGGAAATGTTACTAGGTAACTCGTCTGTGTCTATTGGCAACGATTTGGGGAACCCCATTGACAGGCACTTTTCCAGGAAGAAACATCTGGACCGAGTTGTTTTTTTATATATGAATATTTCAGTAAAATGTTCATGAAAAAAGTGAAGTTAAAAAAACTATTATATATTTTTAATAAAGACGTACAAGTAATAATAGTATAATAAGGATAACAATAAGTAAATATAACATAATAAGTATACTTCTTTAAAAAATATTTTCACAAAAAGTTTTTAATTACACGTTGAAGGAATTTTCAATCACTGTTAATTATAATCCCTTGCTGAGGTTTTAACAGTCCTCTGAACACTTTCTTGACAAAGCTAATTTCCTTTCTGTATTTTGAAAAGCTTTTAAAATACAAAAAAGAGATTCACCTGGTAATCCTAACTAAGAAACCACACAAATGCTAAGAGGTTAATTTTAGTTTTTGTTGAAAATTAAGTACACTCAATTAAGATATGTATATTTTTTAATACAGTTTTGAAATACCAGGTTATTTTTTTAATTATCTTTTTGTGTCCTTGGCTAAAAAATATCAATCAATCAGCAATAGGTCTTATTCACAATAACCAAAAGCAAGAATCGTCGCACATATATGAAGTTAATTCAAGATAAAACTTGTATAGCAATCTCTCAAATGAAGGAAAGAACAATAGACAATAGACGTAAGAGCTTTATCATGTCATGAGTCGTGAGCTTTTTCCGAGCTACGTTTCGAGAGATACTCACGACTCATGACATGATAAAGCCCTTACATCTATGGCTTTCACTGAGTCTGAGCATGAAGAGACTTAATCAAGTGGGTCGACTTTCAGGCTATTGGCTAGGATAGGATATTTTAATGAATTTGCTGGCTTTTAAAAACACATGTAATTAAAAAAAATGTTTGAACAATACCTGCCTAACTAAGAAACCTACTTTTGACAATATCTTTTACACTGTGAACTTTTCAACTCTTATATCCTAAAATAAGAATTAATAAGTAAAAGCTTCTGAAAATTATATTGCCAAAACGTCATTTTCCATCAGCTGCACCTCCGATTTTCTGGTAAAATAAAAAAGCTTTACTTTCAGTAGTACACCATTTGTTTGGTTATATTAAAAATACTGCACATTTGTAAACAGTAAATTTATTTTATGGCTCATAATATACATAAAAACTATACAGGATTCTGATTTTAACAATTTTTTTTTTCTTTTCAGCAAAATTTGCTTCTTTAACTATATGCGTTGTACATTGCTTTACTATGACCATTAAGAATTTTCTTATACCAGCTGTGTATTAATATCAAGGTAGCAAGCGTAGGAGCCAGTCAACATTTAAAACGTCTAATACAAACTGGAGTGAATATTGAAAAAGATATTGCAAATCTCGTCATTATTTTAGGTTATTTATTTACTGAGCAAATAGCCATTCTCTTTTTTTTAACGTCCACGAAACGCGTCATGAGAATTAACTTAGATCTTGACTCATTTTGACCTATGGGCACAGAAAAATCCATTACTTTTCAAATTTATTCCGTCTAAAATATTTCCTCTTTTCGATTTTGGACTATAACTAGAGCCAACGAGAATACTATAACTCTGAAATGAAATGAGAAATAAATTCGTATCATTCAGGTCCAGTTAAAATAAGATTATATTAATGATCCAGAGGCTTTTATAAAATTTCTAAGTTTTCCTAATTTACATAGAAAAGATCGCTTACATTAATATATGGTTTAGGCCTACTCAAAAGATTTTACAAATTTACTTGCAATAAACTCTAAAGTTAAATTTCCTTTTCGATGAAAATACCCTTTGAACGAAATAGTAAAATTATTAAAGTAGGAGCTCAATCCATATCGTGAAAATGTACTTACTTATTTACTATTCGGGTGGTCGTGTGTCGAACCTCCCGACCACAAGCTTCCATCCATCTTAGTCCATTGCAAGATCTTTAAGTTCTTCATTTGTCATTCCTGTTAGTTATCCAATATGTTTTCTGTATGAGAGTCTTGGTCTTCCCCGTCTGTTGCGCCCAGTGAGATTTTGGTATAAAGCAAATCTTCTAACAACATTGCCCGATCTCATCCAATGACCAAGGGCTCGTAGCTTCTTTTGATAGAGTGCATTACATAGATCCTTTCTTTTAACTCTTTGAAGAACGTCTTTGTTAGGTACCCTGTCTATTCGTTTAATATTTAGCATTACCCTGTAGCAACTGGCTTCGAAGGCATTTAGTTCTTTTTCCATCTTTTTTGAGACAGTCCAAGTTTCTCCAGCATAGAAGAAGATGGAGAGAATCAAGGAGTCAAACAGTTGCAGTTTTAAACCTAGTGGAATATCTGCAGCTTTCCAGATGTTTGATAGCTGCCAGAATTTACTCCAAGCTTAGCCTTTGCGTCTTTTGAAGTCAACGTACTAATCGCAAATATATGATCCCAAATACTTAAAATCATCTACTATGTCTAACGTGCTACCATCTGTTACAGTTACTATCCCTGAAGCTGGTTTTGTGATATTTTTCAGGATTACTTTAGTCTTTGTGTAATTTGCAATAAGTCCTACATTTTAGGCTATGTTTGTGATATGGGTGAAATGTACTGCACCATTAGTTTCGCTTCCATCTAATAGGACGATGTCGTCAGCAAAGTCAAGCTCCGGCAAAAAGGCTCTTCAGTGTGTGTAATAATGCCTTGATCTGGCTTTGTCTTGCTTAGAACCTAGTCCAATACAATTAGAAAGAGAAATGGCGCAAGAGTATCTCCTTGTAGAACGCCTGTCGCATCATGAAATTCTTTACTCAATTCTCCATTCAATCTTACCATTGATAAGCTTCTATCATATAAAGCTTTAATTGCATTAACAATAGTTATAGGAATGCCATAAGTACGGAGAATCTTTGCATTGCTGCTCTGTTAATTGAATCGAATGCCTTTTTGGAGTCTATAAACGTTAATACCAAAGGCAAATTGTTTTGGTGATGTTCTTCAAGTAGGCGTCCGATAACCTGTATCAGTTCAGAGCAGCTCCTTCCACGTCTAAATCCTGCCTGGAATGGCTGTAGTTTTTCATTTACTTTATCATAAATGCGATTCAAGATAGCGCCATTAAATACTTTGGCTGCTATTGACATAAGTGAGATTCCTCTGAAATTATTCATATCTTTGGATGATTTTTTAGGGATATGTATGATTATTGCTTTTTTCCAAGGTGTAGGGACAGGTTCTTCTCATAATACAAGATTGAAGATATGTTTCAGGATGATTAATACTTCGCCAACCGTTTCGCTTATTGACATCTGATGCAAAGATTGTTCTAGACTTTCCACTTAACTTTTGTATGATTTTGTATAATCCCTTTGAGTCATTGTTCACATGGCATTTAGTTGCCTCTTGATATATTTGCTTTATAAAGTTACATTTATCTGAGGTCATGGATTGGTCAGTACGATTAGCTAGTGTCCTCCATGTATTGTAGTTTTCCTCATTGCGATGATTGTCATATTTTTTTCTAGCAGTCTATCTCTCTTCAGCTAACTGCATACTTTGATTTAAGATCCATTCTTTTGATTAAGCTTTCTTTTTTCGTGGTATTGAGGATGCTGCTGCTTCATCCATCAGCTGTGAGAAGTTTTGAAGTGCTGCAAAGCGATTCGTATTTCAAGTTGAAACTTCGCCTTGATTTGGGAATTCATTAAAAGCATATTATGGTCATAAATGATCGGTCTACTTGATGAGAATTTTGATACTCAAAAGTTTACTATAATTAATCTATGCTGTAACGATGCGATGATCGGAATCGATTTCCACTGTCTCATACGAACGACAGTTTCGAAGTGAATTAACCCATTTCCCTCGGATAGGAATGTGATCAAACTGAGCTTTGTATCCCTGGGGGTTTTTCCAGGTCCATTGATGACGTTGTGTGTGAGGTTTCCTCGTCATTGCAAGATTCATGTTAGTTGATTCACAAAAATCTCTAAGTCTGTCACCATCATCGTTTGTCTGTCGATGATAGGTATATTTTCCTTTGACTTTGGAGTGATAATCTATAGCGTCTTTAACGACTCTAGCAGTAAAGTCGCCCATTCATAAAACTAAGTTGTGAGACGGTAAGTATCGTACGAAATTAATTAGGTCGAGGCAGAAAGTGTCCTTTTCATTATTTTCTCCACTTTCTGTTGGTGCGTAGGCTGAAATGAGGGTGATTCGGGGGGTTGAATCAAGCGTTAAAGCTATGATTCTTTGAGAGATTGTTTTTGATTGTGTGATGAAAGATGCAAGTTTCTTTTCACTAGTAACCCAACACCTCCTTGACCATAGGTGATGCAGAGCTGTAAATGAAGTGGTAGTCGTTTCTTTTAAGTGTCGCAATTTCTTCACTAGTTTGCCATCTGTGCTCTTGAATGGCAACAATATCAAGATTATGGATTGAGCATCCAATAGCCAGTTGATGTAAACGTCCCACTTTAAAGAGTGTTCGCACATTGTACGTCGAAAATTCAAATTGTGAATGAGATCCAAGCTTGGCTTTATTGGTCAGACAGCGCATTTCGGTTTGACCATTTGACTTCATAGGACTGCTGGTTGCAGTTAAAGTAGCTTCATTCTCATTGATACAAATGGTTGATGCAATTGTGGTTGTCATAATCGTAGTTTATCGGCCGATGGGGTGATTGGCCCTCGTCAGCTTCACCAGAGCTCCGTTGAAGCCATTGAAGGGTGCTGAAACCAATCAATGTTACCAGTCTGCACTATGTGAAAGTGGAGTTGGACTTTGCAGACCCGTGAAAATGTACTTAAAGTAAAAAGAACTTGCCTGGTGAGCAATATTATTCCTTTTATGATTAGAGAGAAAAGGCGTCCAAGATTGTGATACAGTGTGATATTTTTAATAAAAAAAAATTACTTTATATCAAATGTGACTCAGACTAGAATAGAAAAAAAAAGAATAACATTAGCTTTATTAGTGTGTTTGCAGCCCAAAAAACATCCATTGAAGAGGCCCTGTTACCCAGTTTCAGAAAAATGAGGTCTGAAAACAAGTAATTAGAGATTCATTTTTTCATAATTTGATTTATTAGATTCAAACCAAGCTAATATATGTCCAGCACAGTTCACCCTAAATATTCTAATTTATGAAATACCTCTGTTGCTTTCCTAAGACAGAGTGATAAAAAAAGAGATTTAGAAGTAAACTACTGACATTTGCTACCAATGCACAAAGGATTGATCTCTACACTTCCATGGTAGACAAGCACCGGTAAATGTGAAAAGCAGGAAATACTAATTAAGTAGGGTAATCTTTTCGGTTATTAAAAGCTGTTTACTTCCTATAATTTTTTACATGATAAAAGTGTGAGTTAACAGACAGAATGCAGTTTGGCTGTTAATGTATATAATGTGGATGATAATGTATAATGCTGAGCTCACTGCGCTTGTGTAGTTTGAGCACTCAGACAAAATCCCACAGTAACTGTTTAGGCTGTGTTTGCTCCGGCAACATGGCCAGAGAGTTATGTATCAGAGTGGTGTCTCTGAAGCTCTGTGCTGCACTGATGAGCCCACAAAGGACGAAACGGTACTGTCTCCAGATTGAGTATATGTATCTGTTAATGTATATAATGTTATTGCTCTTTAACCTGTTATTGAGATAATCAATTGAGCACACAATAATTCTAGTTTTTCTGGTGAAATTGTTCGATATTTTCTATCATTTTCTAACCTAAAATGAAATTAAAATAATGTTATAATTAACAGTCATTTGATTTCATCATATGCAAGCAACACAAACTTGTCTCAGATATTGTTTTGTGGGTAAATTTTACTACCATCACTGAAAGAACTTGATGGTGAGAGTTCTGTTCCAGTATTCCTTTTTCGTATTCATCTGCGGTATTAACTCCTCAATGTAACCTTTAACCTTTTACTTCACTTAATCAAGTAATACTTAAAGTCTTGAAAATTCAGCATTTTTTCATTATTTTAATTCTATTTTATTTTAGTTCTTTTTAAAAAGAAACCTGTATAAAACTAAGCAATACGGATTTCTGTTTAAAGTTGTCAAAATAGTCATGAAATTAGAATTTAATAGAAATTTAGGATACGTTAAATATAGGAAAAACTTGAATTTTGTTTTTCCAATATTTAAGTTTTGTAGTTAAAAACGCAACTTTTAATTTTATTTTCTTAATCGGTTTTTATTTCTTAATTTCTTAATTCAACCAATTGGTCGATATATTGGGTTTTTTATCCTCCTAATTATAACATCAATATTTCCAAATATTTATCGGCATAAGTAGGTCAAATTCATTATCTTTAATAACTCTATTGTTTCTTTCCATTATTTTTCTAAGGTAATTGCTATGGGATTTGCAGTTGGTCCAGATACTTATTTGAAGAGTGGTTGGAATGTCATGGACTGTTTTTTGGTAATCATATCCTTGGTTGACTTCATGGTAACGAATGTCGGCAACACAAAGAGTGGAATTCTTGGAGTTTTAAAAGTTTTCCGTGCCTTTAGAACACTGAGACCTCTCAGGTAGGTTCAAAGAATTCAACAATAAAGAATTTTAGAATGTATTTTTACTCCTTCTTTTAATTCTATTAGCTACATTTTCAAAAGATCACCAATTGAAAAAAAAATCAAACCTGATTAATTTTCTCTGTTTTGCATTACTTTTTTATACATTCTGTTTTAAATAGGTTATCTCTTCTTATAGTGAAAGGGTAATGTTTTGTCTTTGACTTGTAAAAACACCTCATGTACCCATAATTTAACTAACACCAAAAACTTTTTTTAATTAATGTACAACCTTATTTGCTTAGTCTTCTTATTATGGTTTCAAATTTTTAACTTCTTTATCAGGGTTTCTACAAAAATTATATTATCATCATCATGTGCCATACAATCCTGCGTCGACGATCAAGGTCCTCGACTCCACTCTCTTATACATGGTCCTTCTTGTCTTCCCAGCTACTTTGAAGTATCATCCATCATTTCCTGCCTTCGTCTTCCAAGCACTTTTTTTGCCTTTTATTTTTCCTGTTTTTGCCATGTTCTCCAGGCCATATCTTTTCAAAATGTATAGAGGACGCAAATAAGCAGTAAGTGTCAGGAAAATTAAAAACCGGAAATTTTTAGTGGTACAATAACATGACTACTGAAAAATCATATTTGTATTACCAAGTAAGATATAGTGAATAATTGTTTTTGTTTTATTTCTTTTCAGGTGTAGAAATCTACATATTATTTCTCTTGGCTTCAGCTCTTATTCTTTTTCCTATATGATCAAATAATATATATATATATATATATATATATATATATATATATATAGGTTTAAATATTTTTAAGGTACTGAAGATATGTAATGATGAACGGTGGCTAAAAAAAGCTACTAGTTAATTAACAATATATGCCAAGAAAATTAAACTTCGAGAATATTTAGTGATACAGTAATATTACTACTGAAAAACTCATCTTTGTAATACAAAATAAGATATTGTGATTTTGCGTTGGGTTTTTATTCATTAACTTGTTGTTCCATAAAATATTATTAAAGTTATTCTTGATTTGGGCACTAAAAATATCTAGATCCACAGTTAAAAAATTTTCTTTCTATTTCAGGATCTTGATCAAGTAATTGTGCATAATTTGTAGATACTCTATTTTATCCAATTGGTAAAAAAAATAACGTAATACGTTGTATGTAAATTAACAACTATGCAACCTTTTAAATCTATATTAAGATTCAGTTTAAACAGTTTTTTACGTGGTAAGCCATTCAAACGTTTTTACTAGCTAATACAATAGGGACAATTTTTAGCAAACATATTTATTGCACATTAAAAAGAGAAGAGGAGAAGGGATGCTTTTTGGTAAAAAATCTTTAAATGCTTTCCAAGGACTCTTACTATCATTACCATATCTTCTACAGATTATTAAACAATAATAATCGAGTAGAAAATGAATGTTGCAGAGATAAGGATGTTATGATGAATGTGTGGAGTCACGAGAAGAGATATAATTAGGAATGAAATGATACGAAGAAAAGTGAAGGTAGCTGAAATAGGCTCGAAAATGCAAGAAAGAATTGGTATTGTCATGTCATGAGAAGTAAAGAGGGCAATGTTGGAAGAAGAGTGATGGCAATAAAAATTCCAGGACAAAGAAGAAGAGGGCGACCTAAATTGAGATGGATGGACCGACAAAAAGGAAGATACGCCGGAAAGGAACCTCTATAAACACCGAGTAGGAGATAGAAAAGAATGAAAGAGACTCTCGATATTCAGTGACCCCATATATAAATGGGAAAAGATGCAGAAGAAGAAGGAGAAGAAGAAGAAAAAGAAGAAGTGATTGAGTAGTTAACCGGTTAAAAATAAGTACAAATATAGAATGACAAAAGTAACTCTCCGCAAAACTGGCTTCAAGCCTTGCTTATAGTGAATGACCTAGAAAAAAAAGTATGGCAAACAATATATATTTCTCGATAAAATTCAAAGACAGGACCTTAAAATAAAATTCTAATATCATTTTTTTCTAGAGTAATCAGCAGAGCTCCAGGGCTGAAAATAGTTGTCGAGACACTACTTTCGTCTCTCAAACCAATTGGCAATCTTCTGGTACTCGGTATTGTTTTCTTTACCATATTTGGTATACTCGGAGTCCAGGTAAGTGCTGAACCTCCCAGCAAATCAAACACTATTAGTGTCACTTTCAGGTCATTGAAGCATTTTCATTTTTTATCTCAGACGTAAGCTAGTAAAAAATAATTTTGCAGTACAATCCCTGGTAACTAGTTTTTGAAATGAGCTCAATAAAAAGGAGCTAATTTTATAAACTTTTTAAGCCGATTTGGGTTAAACACTTTTGAGCTTGAGAAACCGGTAGAAAATAAATACATATAAATTGCATGAAAGCTATCTATAAATTGCATGAAAGTTATCTTGATATAATGATTACACTAATGAATGGAATTAGGTGATGCTACTAATAGTTACAGTAAAAAGATAAGAAAATTGATAGAAATCGTTGGCGTTTACAATCAATAATGAGAATAAAAGCTCTTGAGCTAGTGAAGTATCTAATTCACTAATTAAAATAATGACTAAGATGCAAAATGTGTAAAATAGTATGGTCTATGCAACTTTATTAGCATTGTAAGAGACAGACAAGGAAAGACAAGAGACAGACAAGAAAAGCAACAAGAAATAACGAGGATTCTGCTGATTGTATCCCAACCTAAAGAAGAGAAAATGGGGGTCATCCTTGCAATGAGTAATTTTGCTCCTTTCGAAAATTGGATTATGAAAAAAAACCAGATAAAGGTAAAACCTCTAGCTAACAATTTTCCCTCTATTCTTCAGCAAGAAGCATGGAAGAAACAGAGTCTAAGGTAATACAATGAGAGGACAAGAAACATCAAAGAAGAAAAAGGTGCTTGTGAACTAAAAACTTTGAAGAAAAATCCAATACGCCAGGAATAAAGAAAACACACTCTGAGAGTCAAGAAGATTAAAATAGTGGTTACAATAATAGAATTTTTAAAAGTTGTTTTAATTTACATTTTTTAACAATCCTCAAGAAGGTATTATATGACCATATACTTTCTGTATTTCTCAAAGAGAATTTTATGTAAATTCATATAAAACGGCTCAATATATTCTGTCTAGTCTTGTAGTTCTCCAGCTCATTCGCTCCATTAAGTCTATTCTTCATTAATTAACTATCACTGTCCAACAGTAGACGCTGCTTTTAATGCAAGAGGTAAATAAACTAAATACATTTCTATTCCAAAAGGTTTTGTTGTTTTGTATTTTCATTTCAGTCCCTTACCTTCTCTTAAAGTAGATTATATATTTTGCTGCTGTATTGATATGTTTACCAAAGATTTTAATTTCGTCCCATAGTACTTTGATTGCCGTTCAACATATTTGTGCTATTTTGTAGGAAAATACAAATAAAGAGTAAAATATCTCTCACCCCCTGGTGCTAAAATATCTCTCAAATTCTTTCTCTGGATGTCTTCCCTAGCAGGTTATACGAATGCCCTTATTATTCTTAAGGCTGACAGCCTATCGTATAGCTTCTCTTGCCAAAGAATATCTTTTGGGCAGGTTGGTTGCTCGGAGCGTCTATTGTAGAGTAGTAATATAGTAGCTTTCTTCTGGAAATTAGAACAGTAAAAAGATGCAAAAATTTCGGCCAACCTATCTATAGCTTGAAACAGAGATTCTCATTCATCCTGTTATGCCTTGCTACTAACATTTTCAAGACAACTTGCTCTTTTTCTGTTTAGCTAATTTTAGAAGTCTAACGTGCAACTGTGTGAGTTCTTTTAATGATTCCCCTCTATTTTTGACTTCCTTGTGTGCAGACTTTTTTCCTCTTCTGCTTTCATCTCTTCTCTAGCAGGTCGGTCGGTCAGATTTATCATTGTTAAGGTATCTACAGGAATTTGCTGGCTAGTCAAGTTTACTTTTTTGCACAGTACAGAAAAAAACTTTAAATCATTCTAATACAACTTTCTTTTCTGTTTATATCATTGTTTTTCAAACACTTTTTCGTTTCAGCTTTTCAAGGGCAAGTTCCATTTCTGTCAAGGAGCATCTAAAAGTGTACGCTCAAAAACAGAATGCCTTTCATATGGAGGACGGTGGACAAACAAAGAATACAATTTTGATAACCTCTTTAAGGTAAGCATTGTTCGCAGTGCGTAATGTGGTGATTGGCAGTAATGTATATTGTATTAAATCTATTAATTTTACCTTCAAAAACTCTCCTATTTCTTCCTTTGTTTTTATTTGTAAGATTTCCAGTGTCCGTTGTCAACAAAATTATACATGAAGTTTTAAAAATACGTGATAACAGGACTCAGTTAGCAATCCTTTGCAAGCCTCCAGTAACACTGTTGTATATACCGTCGGCTTTTTTCTCTTCTCCTTTGTATTTGGAGTTTAGCACTGTTTTGATGTAAAATTCTTAAATTGTGGATGTAATATCAATTCTTGAACATTGTCAACACAGCAAAGATAATTGTGTAGGTAAGGCAAGGTAGTCTACTTTTACTGCAGATGCTCTTTTCTTTCCTATTCAATTCAAACTTGAAAAGGATGGAAGTTTCACCAAACAGTCTAGTCTGTCAGTCTGTCTGTTGTAATGATATTTACACATATGATGCAGCAGAATCCTTACTTTTCTCTTCTGATTTGGCAAATACTTAATTTGTTTGAAACTGTTTTCTTCCTTGACCAAACTCAGTAGTATAGTACTTGAAACAAAGAATCGAATTGCTCATCTTAAATATTTAAAGCTTGACTCTTTCAGTAATTTGATAGTTAGGGATCATTTCCTTAAGAATTATTCTTTGATACAAATAAGAGGAAATTTAATATATTATAATGGAAAACTATGGTAAAATACAACCTTATATATCTCAATTATGTATTACATACATATATTACATATATATTACATATTTATATATATATATATTACAAATATATGTGAATTTATCCAACTACCAGCCTTTTTTTAATAAATGGGATTTATTTTACATCCGAGATAAAATTGATAGTTAGAGGAAGAGCACGTTAACCAAGCAACAAATATCGTAGAGCTAGAAAGCGTGACTCGTGGAGCAAAGTAGTAAAAATCTATTCTGATGAAATGTTAATTAATGTTTGAAACTTGTTAGCTACTCTTTAACCTTTGTCTCTTCGACAAAATGTAGCATGTTTTAATGTTGTCTTATTAGTTATAACATGGAAAATCAGGAGATGTATTAAAACCTAACTGTAACACCTAGAATACATATAAGCTATAAGTTAATTTTCAAATATTCAATCAATTCAATCAATCTCCTAATGACGGTCTGCATTCACATACTGGATACTGCTCAAGGGAAAACCTTATACACAGACTCCACTCACACACACATACACAAACACATACACACATATACACACATATACACACATACACACATACACACATACACACATATATATATATATATATATATATATAAATTAGTAAAGCAATGTCAGGGACAGCGCTTGATCATTACGATGAAAACTTCTTCAATTATTTATCTTTCGAAAAGTAAAAGTAATTAACATCTCTTAAATTCGAAAATCCAGTCAGCTTTCACTTAGCTAGTTTTTACTTCTAAAATTTACGGAACATGAAAAAGGAACTATATTTTGCAATACTATTTGAAGACGATTCTGATCTTCTCACAATATTTTGAAACGTAATATCCAATAAATGCGACCAATGTCGCTTAATGTGTGAAAATATTTAGAAAGATTTTACAAACCTCTAATGACTTGACTGGAGTTTTTATGTGTTTTGTCTCTCGCAACAATCTTTTTAGGGTACAGGTCGTTGTGTTTTGATAAAATAATAGCATTGTGTTTTGGCTGTTTTCCCCTTTGGCTGTGAAAATATGGTTTTATAGCAAAACACCAAAAAACTTTGAACAATCAAAATATGAATCTTTTTGAAACTCATACGGAACTCCTGTATCTCAGGCTACGAATCAATAATTAACAGGTAGTTGTCTAAGAAAGACACGAAAAGGTGATAGAGATTGACTTTAAGTCAAAATAAAGTCAACACATAAAATGAAAACAAAACGCTTGGCGCTCATGAATTTGTACAGCAGTTTAAAATCTGTGTGAAACTGACTATTTCAAACAGACAAAGGGTTTCAATTTCGATAAACTATGGTCACAAAACAATGCATATTTTATTTTTGACAAATTCTGATAGAAAGAAAGATAATGCACAAGTTTATATGATCTGCCTTAAGAATTTCTACCAGATTCAGGCGTGTATAAAATGCCTCAAATCCCGTCTTAAAAATGAGACCAAGCCAATTAGACAATTACAAAACATTCGACATTTATTATGTTGAGAAACAATTTTTTTCAATTTCAAAGACACTAAGAAACTAAAGAACTTTTAGAACTTCAAGCAATTTTTGCTCAGGTATTATGTAAAAATATTTTTGTAATAATAAAACTTACTGGTTTTTTTTCAACAGGCTCTGTTGACACTCTTTGTCTTTTCAACTAAAGATGGATGGGTATCTCTTATGTACGATGGGATTGATGCCGTTGATATTGACACAGAGGTAATTTGTCTATTTTAAGCAATACAAAGTCTTAAAACATTTATGGTACATATGTTGATTCCTACAGCAGTTCTAAGTAATAAAGAGTAGAATTAAAATACCAATTTCCACATTATTATCTTTGAAGAATAATAATACAGACTATTTAATAATGAATATCATTACTTTTGGTGGACTTCGCTATTCTTACGAATACTTTATTTTTATTTTTCAGTCTTAATGTACCTTTGAAATACTTTTACATGAGATTTAATAGGTATAATTTTGAGTGGCTGTCTGTATCAAAACTAAAAAATTTGGATGAAAGCATATAGATCTAAATTGATGGTACTACTGAGCTATTTCGTCGAGAAATAACATGTTTACAATGAGTTTGAATTTTAAAAAACACAGCTGGAAAGTTCTCTTTTCTTGTAAATGTGAAACCTGGGCTTGTTTCTGATTTTATTCTTAACGTTAGGTCATCTGAGCCGTCATATTCTAAGCTATACTTTTATTAGAAAAAGTGTGTAGTGTATCCAGTTTCACTTAAAAATTTTATAGAATGCTTATTTCTTTAACTTCCTTTTTTTCATCTCCTTTCAGCCTATAAAAAATTTCAATCCTTGGGCCTTTCTCTACTTTGTTGCATTTATGCTTATTGCTGGCTTTGTCGTCATCAATATGGTAGTAGGAGTCATTATTGACAATTTCCACCGTTGTCAGGATGAAATTGAAGAACAAATGGGGGTATTAGAACCAAGTATAAAGATGCCAAATACTGTAATAGAAGGTACGTTGTAGGTATATATTAAATTCAAACCTAAAGTCTTTAGGGTTAGTAACTGCAGCTCCTTCAAAAGACACTAAATTTTATTTCACTTTGAAATCTTGATATTGTACTTCCAGTTTTCGTAATTAAACCATAGTATGATAGAATACTCTTTAATAAATATCAATTATTACCAACAGTTTTATGCATCGATATAAATAACAATTGCTTTTGTATTTTTCTTTTAATTATTTTTATTTTAATGTGCACTAAAGCATGCTTATTTGTTTATTTAAATATGTTGAGATATTTTTTGTAAATTTCATATTTTCCTCTATTAGCAAAGCCCTTCTACTTTAAGCATTACTTTGTTATATTTAATTTCATAATGAAGGGCCCTGTAAGCTAATCTGTTGTAATTTTTCATTTTTCTTATTTGTTTGTTTCCAAAGGCTAAGGATCTTAATTAATGTCCATTTCCAAAGGTCTTTTATATAACAAGGATTATGTTGCAGAAATGCTTGTTTTTCTCTTCCTATAAACCTCTATTCTACAGTTGTCTGTAATGTTTGCTTCCAACAATTTTCTCCAAACACCCTGCTATATCACATCAACCATGTGTTATATTCATAATTTTCTTTTTTGTATTTTGAAATATTTCTTATTGTTATTGGTTCACTTTTCCTTACTTGCACTTTGCAATTTGCAGACAGTTTTAAGGCAACTTTCCCCTAGGATTTTGTCAGTCTAGGTAAGTCTTGTTTTCATAAAAGGGCTGAATTGTTACTTATTTGCTAAAATGGTTAAGGCAAATTTGTATTAAAAGCACAGCATATTATGCCCCAATACAAAATTTAATTTATGTGCACACACTACTCTAGGATGTAAATTCTAGATTCTAGGATATCAATTGATATGCTAAGGTAGGACAGCTATACTTTCAAAAAAGGTATCTCGTTATCTCACAAAAAGTTATCTCATAAAATTTGCTAGTTAAAAACATGAGAAGTGATACGGAATTTCCCTTTCTGGCATTTTTATTTACACAATACGTGAATGAGTATGAACATAAGAAGATTTAACTGCACCTACTTGTAATCCTGACTTGTCATCTCCAAATTGGCTGTATATATTCCAGATCCCACATTTAGTTTTACAATGGTCGTAGAAAAATACAACACAATAGCACGTTCTATGTCACTTGAAAATATGAGCGTCACAAATACATTTCAAGCACTTGTAAGAGTTGGGGATACGATAAAAGTGCTTATAATATAAGAACCTAAGCTTGTTAATTTAAGGTAAGTAACACCATTGTCATAAGATGAGGCAGGTTATTGGAAAGATGTATGCTAAAGCAAGACAGCTGTGACTAAAGTCATTGATAGAAAATAGTAATGCAAAGACAAGCCTTTTTTCGTAGTAAACTATTAAGTAAAATACTTAGCAGCACAGATTGTTTTTTCTTTAATATTTTATCATCAACTACACTGAGATGAACAAAGCCTGAAAGAATACACTAGAATATCCCTGTTCTGGTATCAGAGACAATGCTGAAATAGCTTTATTTTCACCAGTCAAATAAAGCTTTTATTTTAGCTAAGCCTTTCACATTGGTTTTGGCTAAAACCAATTGAGAGAAGACGTAGGATATATTGTATGCTACAATATTTCTGTTGTAACTGTTACATGTCCATAGATAGACGTTTTTGATACAAGCTTTTTGTTTCTAGGATAGCAGTTTCCTCCAACTTTTCCTTTTAAACTTCCTGCTATAATTCGTTACCTTAACTTTCCTCAGTGCTCATTTTTTGCCATCTTCCCCCTCTTTATCTTTGTTATTGGACCTTTATCCATTATTATTTTCAATTGTTTTACTACCTAGGTGTTAATCTTGACTCAGCCAAAACTAATTTAAAGAAATCTCTTTATTACAATATAACATGCCTTAAAACCTTATATTCCTGATATAATAGAAAGGGAAGATCCAAGTATCACCTCTCATGTTTTTACAGGTTTTAATTTTCCTTGTACATTTAGTTTACGGGTTTTATAATCTTGTATCATCATTAACGAACGTTACAGCAAATATTCCAGAACTTCTTTCATTTTAAATATCATGTAAAACAAAATTTTCACATGTTCCAATATAACAAAATTTTACTTTGTAGTTTTTGCATGGAGATTTGTTTGCACGGAAAATGCACAAAATTTGAAATTTAGGATTAATGTTTTTACTTTTTGACAAAACTTTAGCGTATTATTTACTGGCAAAAAAAACAGCAGATTTTGAATTAGCTAAGCCAATAATTTCTTGTACATAATTTCTTTGAAGGGTTCTGCATAGATATGACATGCGTAGACCTTTAAGTCTCAGTTGTAATTGTGTTTCTGCTTAAGCGCTCTCTTTCTAATAAGATATAATCTTTATCTTCATGTTGTGTTCTTTTCAGAATCCGACTCTTTCGGCAAAGAAGTCTCTCTGACTACTGAAACTGAAAATATGAGACCTCCCACCCAGACCTCTTCTGAAGCAGGGCAAAAGACAAAAAACGCAAAAAAGAACAAAAGTGAAAGTTAGTATTGTGTGTGTCTTCTACCTCTCTTTTCTGTCATTGGCTATTAAGGAATTGCTTTTAAACCTCCATGCTAACCTGCTAACCTAGAAAATATCCATGGCTGCTAAAGAAGACACTAACAGCACATAGATAAATTTGTCCTTGCAGTACTTCAGATCCGTTTCATCCAAACTCCATTAGCTAAATGTTTTAATAAGGCAGAGGCAAACAAACCTCCTGTAGGAGCTATGTAGTAACAATGGACGATTGGCTAAACAAAATTTACCATTGCTTCGGTAAATACCCTTACAGGCATTATTTAAAGAAGGCATTCTTAAAGGATTTCTAGGGGGTTTTGTACTTACAAAATCTACTTAAACAGGTCAGTGCTTCTCAATTAAAACGGCAAGTAAGTGAAAGAGGGCAAATAGCTTGAAAACGTTTTTGTACAAAACAATGTAACAGAATTTGGCTTGTAAGGTATTTCTGCCCCAATGCTACAACAATGCTGATGCAAAGACACTTTATTTTAATTTTCCCTCCTACTTGTACCATGACACTCTGTCCCATTTGGTCTTCCTTTGTGGTAACTCCATTTATAGTGCACCGTTAATTCCTGTTTTTGAAAAAAAATGAGAGAGAGAGAGACACTGAAAAATGACAAAGCACGAGAAATAGAAAAACAAATTTGACAATTCACTTCTTGAAATAAAAAGAAAAAACACAATATAAGATATATCCCAAAAGGTCTGTGACAAATATCAATGAATATTTATAGGACATTTTTTAAGGAGCTGAAGTTATTGCAAGGACCTTAACCAACACTGTAAAGTAATGCTTTTTGCTAATTTTCATCCTATAATAACAGAATGTGAATAGGTCCGCATAATCACAGTATATAATATTAATGTCCCTAATATTGAGTCTAATTTCTGCTTTCAGCAAATCGAATTTTACTTCGATGGCTCGGTATTTCCGATAGCTCTGACCAAGGTATGTAGCAAGCCATAACAGCAGCCATGATGCATTCACATATTATACACAGACACACACCGCCACACAAAGCCTTGTTTAATGTTTCGTTCACTAAAAAACCAGAAATTAAAAATAAAATCACTAATATTCAACCATTTTTTGCAGTGTTTTTTCTCCCAAAATTAATAAGCTTAATTGGTGAAAAACTGACTGGGAGTGCTCTATGAAAACCATTGAAATTCAATCTTTGCTTTACAATTTCGTACAGTTGGAGTTTAACAAACCAAAGTTCCACTCATATATTGTAATAGGATCTATTTACTCAATATTCTGCAAAAAAATTAATACACCAGATTTAAAGAAATCTTTTTTCTCATATCAAAAATGAGTGAAGCGATTCTTTCGTTTTCTACTGTATTATGGTATTTTCTAATACTCACTCCAAATGTACTCCAGTTTATAGCCGAAGCTGTTTGAGTTGTTCAATTGCCTAACAGCTGTGAAGGAAAAACCTTTCATCCAAGCCTACATTTCTTTCTCAGATCAACCATCCTTTGTACTTATAAAACTATAACTTTCTTTCTGAATCGTTTGCCTTCCTCTATCATACTAAAGGAAATAGCTAAAAAGAAATGAAAACAAAGATCCTATCAGTATATTGCAACGACCTTTCAACTAAGCAGAAAAAATGAATTTACACAATTAAACAACATACATACACTAATTCATCACTGCATACAATTTGTTTTTCATGTCTGCATGCAGAAAATATAATTTTAAAAATAATTAGTGTACATAATATGTTAGCAAATTTAATAGCTTAATAATTAATTTTTATTAGTAATACAATTGACGAAATAACTTTATTGTGACATATTTGATGAAAGTTGGGGTTTTTTCATAAACTGCATAGACTTAGTTTAAGTATGAAAGTTAGCTGTAGTTGGTGGGAAAAACTGCACAATTTTACAATTTTAACAAAACTTAATAAGACAGTTTAACAGCGCCATTCATTGCAACTTTAATACAAGCTATCAATAAACAATAAAAAAATAAAATTTTAATTTCTGATTAACAAGAGCATTGCTCAGGTAGGAAGGATAAATGTTTTACAAAGGTACTTTGTGGTCTTGATTATCCTACCCTTATTTGTTTAATATTGAGCTGGCTCGATGATACCTCACAAGGGTTAAAGAAAGCGTTTCAATGATGGTATTAACAAAAGGAAGACGAACAAATTTCAAGTGTTTCCATCATTTGCTCTAGTTATCTCTTGAGGTTTAAACTGATACAGCCAGTAAGTACACTGTGAAAAAGTAGACAAGCATTTGAAATACTTGACCGAGGAGACATTAGTGCTGTTCAACAAAGATAGATACAAAGTTAATACCATGGCCAATACCAGTGGATTTGAGTAGAATGGTAGGTAAAGATACAGTACATTTAAAGAATGGATAGATAAAGGGAGTATATATCTTCTTTTTTTTTCATCCCTAACTATTGGAATACAAAAAAGTATTTTTATTTCTGTGCATCATTAGACCATTGTGAAAAAGAACTGATAGGGGAATTATGCAATGTCGAAATATTTCAAGTTAAAAAATGCTTTTTAAGAACAAATTTAATGGTATGAAAGTAAATGTGAATATATTGAATCTAGCTCACTGTGCATTTCACAGTAGTATCTAGTTTTGTATGAGGTATTCACTCATTGCAGATAATCCCTGTAGGTATAAATATGATGATTACAGTTTGACTATCCTGCTTTTTGCAAATGAACCTTTACAGGTGGATATTGTACTAAAGAGAAGAGGGTTGGTCCCACACTAATAGGAAATACCAAATAGAAACTATGGAAAGGGATCCCAAGGCCAAATCAGTACAATTGAATTTCTAGTTCATTTTTATAAACGCTATAAATAAATGGAAATCTATTGATAGTGTAACGATATGCTGGTTTCAGGGTTCAGATTTGGCTATTGTTGACTTAAGTTTGTGTGGTTTATATTATGTATAATTTAAATATGCACAAAATATATATTTTTATGTGATGTAGGGTTCTTTGATGACACTTTTTAAAGGGGAAAAGACAGTACTTACTTAGACAAGCCTCATTATGCTCCATCCCGCAACAGTTCATATCGCATAGAAAACAGGATAAATATTTGCTGTTTTAGTACGGAAAGTTCTCAATTCCTTTGAAACAAGCGTTCCATAGAAACAGAAATTAAACCACCTATTCAATGCGTGTGATTTTTTTTACAGTATTTTTAGACGAAAACATGCAAATTCATTTACAGTTATTCACACGGACGATCTGTGGCAAGACAAATATGAAGCATAGATAAACTAGAACTCCAGTGATAAAAATTCATTTTGTGATCATTTTTTTATTACTATTTTCATTATTATTATTATTATTATTATTATTTTGAAAAATTTTTAACTGGCTGATCTTTATACCGTAATTCTCCTTATTAGGCGAGTCACAACTTATGACCTAGGGCTAATAAGGTACTTTCTCCTATCTTTCACATCTCAAGAACTTTTCTTAGGATTCTAGCTGTTCCTAATAAAGCTGTCTTATGCATGTCCACTATGTTAGGTTCAATATTCAATTTTTGAACCCAATTTTTAAACCCTTTGCTGACACTTCCCAATGCTCCTATCACAACAGGAATCATCTGCACCTTCTTCAAACCCCAAAGCCTTCCCATCTCCCTCTTCAAGTCTTGATATTTTTCAACCTTTTCCTTTTCCTTGTCTTCGATTCTTTTATCT
>RDPX01000002.1:8877066-8888894 GCA_003991215.1 Morbakka virulenta | reverse complement strand
ATTATTATTATTATTATTGTCTTTTTTGCTAGATGTCACAGCTCATACTTGCTGCTTTTTCTTTGGCCGGGTGTAAACAATACACCTAAGGCATATCATGTCCTGAATTTCAGATGCTAAATACTTTACTAAGGATCCTTCCAGTTCCTAGTAAGCATGTCTTTTGGACTATTTGAAGATTCATATTTTCTGAGACACTTCTGATGTTATCTTCCATTCCTTTTCTGATGGTACCGAGTGCTCCTATCACAAAAGGTATTACTTCCGTTTTCATTTTCCACATCCTTTGTATCTCAATTTCAAGATCTTGATATTTGGTTTCTTTTCCATTTCTTTGATTGAAATATTTTTATCACATGGAACAGTCATGTCTTTGTTGTGTATTATTATTATTATTATTATTATTATTATTATTATTATTATTATCATTATTATCGAGTGGTTACACACCATCAAGTGATGGATGGATGAAAATCCACACTCAGCCCGCAGCAACAAATCAGGTAAGTTGAATGCAGGAACATGTACTGTAGCCACAAGAGTGAGATAAAATATAAAACCAAATCAAAATGACAACATCACTTTAACCTTACAATTGCTGCCTCACAATCAGTGAGGAAAGGCACATTGCTCAAGCGGTTGTTGTTGTATGACAACAACTCATGACTACAGCACTTCCCACTCCTAGCCTGAAAGCTGACAATACCTGAAAAGATATCCTAGTACTAGTACTACGTCTGGTATTGCAGCATTGACTTCAGACTGGATTTTTGTTATTGCCTTGTTTGGAGACAAAAACAAAAATATATATAGGCAGAAAAAGCCATGTTGTTGTGTATGCCAAAGGGCAGTTATTATTATTATTATTATTATTATTATTATTATTATTATTATTATTTTATTTTATTTTTTTTTGTTATAAATAAAGTAAAATTTCTTTAAATTGATTGCTCTGTCGAAATTAAAACCTGAACTAATTCTTTTGTTATCACGTTTTCTTAGTTTATTTACCCTATTGGCAAGTCTCTTTCTAAAATGGTTGTTTCTTTGTATCGTACTATAAAATATATTTCGCCTGAGGATATCTCTTATCTCTATAAATCTACAATCTGCATAGAATGCTGTTGAAATATTTAGACAGGTGCACTGTCATGTTGTCATAATGTTCATTATCGGCTTCAACGTGTTTGTAACTTCACAATGTCCAAATCTTACTTCTACTCTTCAACTTTTGTCTCGTCGACGGAATATGCTTTGTCTTTTCTATGGGTGTTACGATGGAAAATATTCAGATGAGTTTTTCTAGTTGGTACCAGCTCAGCTTGTTTAATCTCGTGTGACTCGTTTTTCTTAACGTCTGGCATCCCCATGAAGTTGTTGTTCTTCATTGCGATAAATCTTTCTTTGGTCGCAGGTTTTTACTTCGGAAATGCAATTTTTATGGACCTCCTTGTATTCTGAGTTCTTTCCTACATCACATGACTTGAATCGTTTTCAGTCTAATGTTAACTTATCTCTTGGTTTAAAATTTTTTTCTTTTTTCTTTTGTTCTTTTTTTTTCTGTCCTTTCTTTACAGTTCCACTGACTTAGAGGCATTATGCTGATTACGGCTCAAAACCCTTTAAAGGAAAAAAAGCAGCATTGAAAGTTGCACTTAAAATAAGTGGTTTAATTTCTGGTGTTATAATATTTGTTAAAGTAATCGTCTCTCGAAAATACGTGCATTGAATGAGATTCAATGCAACAGAAGTTAGCACTGATCTCAAAAAGTATGGTTTTATCAGGAAAGCATTTTCAATAACTTTTTTGATTGAATAGTTATATCTGTGTAGCTATATTCAACCAAGTTTTAAATAGACAACAAGTTGTATATACATCAAATCGAAGTACAGTCCTTCTTGGGTTTTCCTTTCTATAGCACCTTAGCTAAATTGTCATTATGCTTTTTGTATTCCTTACCTCATTCTTTTTCTCTTTCTCCTCTTGTAGTTTTAATTCCTCCATCGTTCGACACCTATTCCAAATTTCGAAAAGCTATTTTCCGGTTTGTAAATCACTTCAAGTTTGACATAGCAATTGCTTGTGTCATTGCACTGAATGTGGTATTCATGGCGTTAGAGTATTACCGGATGCCCAAGGTAAGATTTTTTATTTCATATTATTTTAGTCCAAGCTCAATTTTAAGAAAACAATTTTTTAATCTTTGTACCTTGTACAAAAGCTTCATTACAAAGTTTTTATCATTATCTTTTACAAGGTTTTAAAACCAAACATTAAAATATGAAGAACCCCTTCTTTCTATATTCTGTTTTAAAGCCAATAGTCACACTCATATTACCTGCAGGAAAACAAGTAAAAAATGTAGATGTCAACCAATTGGATTTCAGTATTCGTTAATGGCTAAGGTCATGAAGAAAATCATCATCATTATCATCATCATTTCATCAATAAAGTTTGAATCTGTATCAAAGTTTTTACAAACTAATCTGCAACTTACTGGTCTTTTTTGTCAACGTGAAAATATAATAATGACAAAAAAAGATATGCTCTGGCTTATTTTCTCTAATTATAATCCCTCCCCCCACCCCCCCACCCCCACCCCAATACTTGTATCATTCATATTTTATCTTTTCCTGCTCGTTCTCATTGATTNGATATCGATGAAAATTTGGAAGCACTATGATGTTTCAAAGATAATGCAGTTTTCTCTTCTTATAAAGATACTCCAACACGTATGACAATTAATTGGTTGATGAATGCCTTTTACTAGCAGCCCTTAACTGAGCACTAAGAAACCATATCTGTATTTTCTAGCCCTCTGTGAATAGAAAAAAAAATCCACCTACTGGCTTTGGTACATCCAATCAAAGTATGCAACCAATAGGAAATGTCCAATAGAGTTTTGTGAAACAAATTCAAACTGAAACAGATTTTTTATTGGAAAAGAAATGTTTTGTTTATCTTAATGTATGAAAACAAAAAGAGTATTTTTTTAAAAACCTAATTACCCCTAACATAAATTTGAATGTTATTTTTTACCACTTAAATAATTACATTTACTTTCTTTTTCTTTTAGGAGCTGGCACTTTTTCTAAAGATATTCAACTATATTTTTACAGTGATTTTTATTGTTGAAGCAGTATTAAAAATTTTTGCCCTTGGGTTTCGGACATTCTTTTCAGAAAGGTACATTATTTTTAAAACCTAAACTAAACTCTAAAACTGAATAGAAAATTATTGTATGCTATACGTTTTATTTTACAGCATATAAATTTAAAAGACTGCTTTTTGATATATATATATATATATATATTATATAATGTATATATGTTATATATATATTATGTAATGTATATATGTTATCTATATAGTATTAGAGTGAAACACTCAGAAAACTTTAGTCAAAGATGGAACTGGCTGATAAAATGACAATAATGGGACAATCCATACATGAACAATCCACACCACAACACAAAGGACAACACAACGAAAAACATAAGAATCAACTATCCGCAGAGAGAAAGAAAAATAATGATGTATGAAGGATAGAACTATGGTGAAACGTGATGAAAAATGTAAAATGATAGATGACTAAGAATAATGATTAAGATGATGTTAATGACTAAGATTAAAATATATATATATATATATATAAATATATATATATATATATATATATATAATACTGGTGGAAGCGGTCTGCGACTATCGCGAGGTTGCACTTGCACACTGCACATTTCTGTTCGTATGTATTAATACCGAGACTTTTGATTTGGTAACAATATAATCTAGTTTACCCAAATATTACAAACGCAATACTTTTTCATTAGGTATTCGAGGTCTGCTTGCATTTTTCTTTGTTCAAATTAGCTTCTTGCTTTGTTAACGAAACATTACATTACATTACATTATTTCCAATGTTAAATCTGTCTAAAATTTTTATCCACTGTATGTTTTTTAAACTGAATACCATTTATTTATCCCTTGAAGAAAAATTTCTTGTGGGACACTTTCTTTAAAAACTTGTTAGCTATAAACCACGCATTGACTTTTTCTAGGTCCTTGTTACTTTTGTAGCTAATATTCATAGGTACATATCCTCGATAAAGTACTTTCAGAAAGAAAGCAATCAATATTGATGTACGTTTGCGTTATGTCCTCATTTCACAATGAAGACACCATATGGATTACGAGAAAATTTTGGTATTGAAGCTGGAACCAGCAATTGAAACAATTAATATTACTAACATATTTTAACATGAATTAACATGAATTTCTTTTACAGAACTATTTTCTAATGTTATGGTTAAAAACAACATATTGACAATTGAACCATACGCATATTTCTCTAAAGTGATTTGAAGATAACACCATAGTATTAATCAACTTGAATAATTTAGTGTAAAACAAACGATAGGATGTTATTTACAACAGAATAATACATTTGACCTAGGTGAATATAACATATGTTAGCTGTAAATGGCTCAAATATTGGAAGGTTTCCATTTAGTAGCAAATGAATGTATTCCTATTGCAGGGTCATTGCAGTAAATATTTCGTCAACTACAATATGTGTATATTAACTTGAATTAAAATATTTTTCGAATGTATAAATTAAAATGTCTACCCTCTATTCCAGATGGAACCAGTTGGATGTCATCATAGTGGTCCTTTCTATTGTTGGTATAGCTCTGGAAGAACTTGATTCTAGTTTACCAATCAATCCAACAATAATAAGGATAATGAGGGTTCTCCGTATTGCCAGAAGTAAGTTCTATAGCTGCCATTTGACGCTTAAAGTTTATTACCACGTGACTTACAGGTGCGAATTTCTGAGACAAGTAGCAAAGCCACTCTTGAGAATATTTGAAACAAGTCTCAATTCACTACAATTGTCGTGAATCCAAGAAGTATTTTCTATTCGATGGACATTCTGTGACCAAAAAGCATTTTTCCTGCTTTGACTGAATATTTCACTACACTTTGTTAGCGAATAATTCACTACACTTTGTTAGCGAATGCAAAATTTTTATTCATTATTTAGCCAGCGTTGTTGGCACCACAGTATTAAACTTAGTATTAATAAAATCATTTTGTAAAGCTCATTTTACTGTGAATTAGATTTTCTTGTATATTTTGGTCACTTTATTTCGCATTGATTATCAAAATGTTGTCAACAGGCTAAAATATTTAGCTTGTAGGTACATAGCTTGACACACTGACTTGACAGATTGATCTTAAGTAAATTAATAGTACTATTATACCATAAAGTTCTTGAAATATTCTAGAAGTATGTTAATAAAAGTACTTATCGATTACAAAAACAGATAAGAGCATGTACAAGCAATAAAATTCACTATGGACTAAAAAATGCAGGAAAATTTGATATATAACAGCAAAAGTAAAACAATCTCCTAAAAGGACCTTAAAATTATTACTTTTTTGGGTTCCCAAACATTCCAAAAGAGTTACGAAGATTCCCCTTTCCCCCAGCATATTTGGAGTCATGTCACAATTGGACTGACCGTCTCACGAATTTTACAGACCAGTTTTTCAGAATAATTACTTAGACAAAACCTTGTTAAACACTAATGTGATAAATTTTATGATATAAACCTAATGATATGAAAGTGTAATGCAAGCATTTTTCTTGATGGCACAAGGGACCTATTTTTCCCCTTGTGATCATAATTTTGGCTACCCTTTTTTGTAATAAGCTAAATAGATTAGTATTAAAAATTAAATTAAGTTAAAAAATTAGGATTAAAATAATGGCTGAAGTTAGATTTAAATATAAAAAGTTTCACGTTGACCATTATGTATATATATATATATATATATATATATATATATAAGATTATGAAGCTTGTGTTTGTCAAATGATTAAAAGAACAGGGTCATAAAATGAGCCCACAGTTAATTGCCTATTTTTTTTTTATTCCTGAGTGAAATGAGTAACAGGTGGCCAGTATTTTTATTCATGAACAATTAGACTATTTACAATGCTATCCTATGCTACTGCAACAACTTAAATAAAAAATTGGATAGTTATTTAAGGAATTTTTCACGAACATTATGCAATTTTAAGTGAGAGATCTTCTAATGAGGAAGCAAATTATTTTTTAACTTTGGCTAAAGCCTCGACGACCCTGTTTTAAATGTGACTTCTCCATGGATCTTATGTGGTACTTATGTGGTACTTGGTACTTGTATCTTATGTGGATCACCACGAAAGTATGGAAAAGAAGAAATGACAGAAATCTACTTCCTCCTAAACACCATGACCCATTACTACTATTTCAGTAGATGGCAATGTCATTTGGACCCAAATAGCTGTTAACGTAGCTAATGTTCTTATGCATTTCTATAAAAAAAATTTATTCGGAAATAAGAAATTCTTAAGATCAAGGGTCTTCCCATTCAAAAAATTAATCATAGTAATAGTAACAACAGCAATAACGATAATGATAGAAATAGTAAAAAAATGAATATCTATCCCGAAAACCTGCTCAAAAGACTGTTTGTCAGCAGGTTCCAAATAAATTAATATTTTGGTTTGAAAAGGTTCCAAATCGTTCACTACAAACTACAAAAAAAACTAAATAAAGAAAATAAAATGTTAAAAATAATATACATAATATACATACATGAAAGTAATTTTAGTTTCAGTCATTAACCCCAATTTAAAATAATATTTATAAATAAAATATGTTAACTGATATGTGAGTAAAACTAAAAAAATACACAGACAGAATTTAAATCAGAGATATATATATATAGGTATATATATAATATATATAATATATAATATACATAATATATATAATATATATAATATTAATATATATATATAATATATACAATATAAAAATATTATATATATATATATATAACATATACTATTCAGAGTGTGATTCGAACCATTAGAAGACATACTTGAACAGTTTGATTGCTCTTTCAAACAAGTTTAAGTACTTTGTTTAATACTGTCATTTGGTGTATCTATGCTCTTCAATTTCTTTGTTTTGGGGTAAATTTTATACACTCTGTATCTTACGACACCATTTGATTGTCATTTTTGTATACCTTTTAGTCCTTAAAATACTTAAAGCTGCCCAAGGAATACAAAAGTTGCTCAATTGTGTTGCAGAAGCCCTACCACAGGTTTGTTCATATAATGTTGTGTCACTTTATTGTCGTAAAATCTGCTTGATTTATAATTGGAAATACATATATTTAAAAACTGAATTCAAAAAAAAACCATTAATATTTTTAATTGTGCCCTGTAACCTCATTGGACTAACCATACGCTGTAACTTTATCCCGTAAACACACCCTACATTCACATTTTTTAATTATTCACAAGAAAAACATCCTACAACCACCAACTATAAATTTGTTCTTATAATATCGTGAATTCAACCTGTTACTCAATTTTAAACATGAGTTTTGATATAATCATAAATCTTAATTCTGTTAGCAATACAATGAATCTTTTAGGTAAAGAATACTTTGAGAGCAAGCAAAAGTGATCAAATAAAGAACTGCCTGTTAGAAAGCGGAAATTGGTGTTTACCTCTATTTTCCCATGTTGCGCTTTCAGAAATCTATTGATTTTGAATGTATTGTTATAGGCGGAGAGCCGTTTAATCAACTCTGACAAAAATTATGCCTTTGTAGCTCGGTTCCGCCTATTTCCAAATTCAACAAATTTCCATTTCATATTTGTGTAAAAGATCATATAATAAATTCGGTTGTTACTACGGTTGTTATTTCGCTAAAAGTCGTAAGTGTTTTTCTGAAGCAGCAAATTTCATTTTTTACAATAACGTTATGAGAAATTTTAGTGCTATTAGACAACACACACACACTCACTCTCTCTCTCTCTCTCTCTCTCTCTCTCTCTCTCTCTCTCTCTCTCTCTCTCTCTCTCTCTTCAAAGAGAGAGAGAGAGAGAGAGAGAGAGAGAGAGAGAGAAACAGACAGAGAGATCATAATTCGGCAGACAGATAAAGGCTAATAGCACTCATCTTCGACATTGGATTTTATCCAAGAAACAACGAAAATCAGCTGAAGCTCCTGTTCAGATATCACAACAGTTCTCAGTGAAAGGGAAGGAAGTAGACCTGGAGAGGCACAGTATAGTTTCTAGCATGAGATAAGTAAAGTTAAGGGAAAACTCTAAATAATGAAAATTTTTCTCTCCTTTATATGTGGCATTCTACTACATCTGTGCATGTTTACCGAAATAGAATTGGGAGAGGCAAGAAAGCAATAAATTAAAAAGATTTAAAAATGTACAAAGAAAATAAATCAAAAAAGAAAAAGTAACCCTCCCGCTCAAGCTTTGCTTGGGTAAAAGACCTTTAAAAAGGGTGGAGAAGTAAAGAACTTAAATTTACCATGGGACAAATAAATGCTGCAAGCTTTCTTAGAACCATAAAGCTTGAAGAAAAACAATTTCAATCTAATTTTTGAAGAAAACTTCAATAGCACACATAAATGTTTATAATATTGCATGTTCAGGCAGTGGTATACATTACTAACTAAATTTTTGAAAGTAAAAGATAGCATTTGATTAATTTCTTACTGCTATGTATGGTATCATCATCATCATCAATCGGGCATACCCTAATTCATGATCAGCATTCTCCACGAGTCTCTGTTCTTCTTCGATTTCTGCAGATCGGATATTGGAAGACCTGTGTCTTTCTGGAGCAGAGTAGCATGGTTCAATGCAGGTTGACCGACATTTCTATAACCATAACGCGGTTTCCACAGCACAGTGAGTACTGGAGGTTCTGCACTTCTGAATCAGTGTCCTGCGAGGCGTAGTCGGCATACTCTAATAGTATCGGTAACTTTGGGTAAGCTTCAGCATAATTCTTTGTTTGTAACATGTTGCTTCCAGTTCATATTCTTAATGTATCGAAGCATACCAGTGTAGCAATCGTTAACTTTCTTTTCCAATTTTCTTCTCAGGGTCTATGTTTCTTATCCATAGAGCAGTATACTTTCATCTGTGGCGCGAAAGAAATTGATTTTCTGCTTGCATGGTAGCAATGATCTCCAAACGATGTCTAATTTTCGTACTGCTGCCCAGACCTTTGTTTTCCTTACTTTTAGGTTTTTTGCTGAATTGTCTATCCTCGATCCTTGGTATTGGAAGTCATCTACTTTTCCAATCTCTTGTTGAAGGTATAGCCAAACTTAAATATGGTATAGCCAAACCTGAATATTCCTAAAGATTTCATAAAATTTAAATTGGAGTTTATTGAGAAGGGCAGATGATATTTATTGTAAGTTTTAACTCCTCCACCCCCATCCCAACACCATCCCTAGATTAACATAAACTGCTGTTTTACTTTTGCCTCGAGCAAGCTCATACTTCCTACTTCGCGTTATTCATCAAGACATAGAAAGATTGTACACTTCTTTCATAAAAGAATGTTCTTTGGTCCGCCATCTAGCTTTTTTATTGTGAGCAGTTTACAAGTAATTTGGGCCTATATGTGCGAAAAAGAAAAGTTATATCCAGTGTTACAGGTATTGATGTAAAGAAACGCAGGGAAGAGAGAAGAGCTTAAATTTTCCCAACGAGGAATGTCCAACACATCATCTTAGACAATAACTAAAGGATCACAAACAGAAAAAAAGATCTACTTGAGGTACAGTATATAGCATGAAATAATTAAATATAATTCAGACAGTACAAAGAAAAGAAAGGAAACTGATAGATACTGCAAAATCTACAGAAATAAAACGCCAGTTTGCTGGTTATGAAAAACATTTCTGAGAGTATTTGATATGTCATCCAAATTCAAAATTTCCTTATTCAACCTATTTTCCTAAATGCCTAAATACTGCTGCGAGTTGCAAAGCTATTACAAAAAAAATATAGAAAAATATTATTGTGAAATTTTAAAACGAGCTTCAAACATGAAGTATACTGGTTATCTCTGACTTACTGTACTATTTTTTAAGTAATGGAACCAAAATAGAGGGAAGAACTTTCACCTATCCAATAACAATTTTATGTCCTGTCAGAAAAACCGGAGTAGCCTTCACAGATATACAAAAAATTTACAGCATTTTGAAATTTCGAATAGTAAATAGCTTTATCTTCGTGTTCTTAAAATTTATTAATTTTGTTAATAATAAACTGGGGTGTATTTCTTATTTTGAAATCGCCACAGTATTACATAGGATTTCTGGAAGGGAGTACATGCAATTTCTTTTCCTTTCAAGGTTGGCAATTTGTCCATGCTTTTCCTGTTGCTATTTTTCATATTCTCTTCTCTTGGAATAGAGCTTTTTGGAAAAGTTGGTAAGTAATTACCTTTCTTTTCAATGAATCTTTATTGATAGATCGGCCAGATAGATAGATAGAAAGAAAGATAGATAGAAAGAAAGATAGATAGATGATAGGTAAATAGATAGGTAGATAGGTAGATAGATAGATAGATAGATAGATAGATAGATAGATAGATAGAAAGATAGATAGATAGATAGATAGATAGATAGATAGATAGATAGATAGATGGATAGACGGATAGATAGATAGATAGATAGATAGATAGATAGATAGAAATAAGACAGAAAGATAGATAGATAGATAGATAGACGGATAGATAGATAGATAGATACATACATACATAGATAGATAGATAGATAGATAGATAGATAGATAGAAAGATAGATAGAAAGAAAGATAGATAGATGATAGGTAAATAGATAGGTAGATAGGTAGATACATACATACATACATACATACATACATACATACATACATACATAGATAGATAAATAGATAGATAGATAGATAGATAGATAGATAGATAGATAAATAGTTAGATAGAATGATAAATAGATAGATAGATAGACAGAATACAGATAGCTTTTGAACCCAGCTGTTGTAGAGAGATCAAGTCTTAACGGAATCAAAGCTTTATCTATAAAACACAACTTAAGCCAAGGCAGAAATACAAAAATCAAAGAAATTTAAAGTTGTCCTTATCCTAATTTTCAACAATGTTCTCTCTTGCTATATCAACGGAGTTATTGTGTAATGAAATGAAAGATTGACCTTTAAGAAAAAAGTTATTACTAAGGTTGCACAATTTATTTACAAGGGTAGACGAAAATGACAGTTATATTCATGGTTTGAAGCATGATGTTAATATTTCTTGTAGCTAATCCTGATAATTTTTTGTAATATATTTTGATACTCCACAACTAAGGCAAAATGAACAATGCACAAATAACTCAAGTACTGACTTTTGATTGATAATTAAGAAACTTTATTTCTGATCAATATTCCGATTTTTTTACAATTAAAAAACTGTAAGCTTCCAATAGGCAATAAAATTATTCTCGATATGAATCCTTAAGACTTAGTCCATACTCTAGGTTTTTTTAGCAGAAATGGAAATTCTTGTATGTTTGTAGGTATGGGCAATAAATGCTCTTGCCTTTAAAGTACCAGGACTGCCATTTATCATTTCCTTGACAAAAAACTAACGTGTCGATAAAATCAAGTATTGCAAAAACTAATTTTGTATATGACCACCACTGAAATCTAGACTGGTATTAATTTGAATTGGTTTATAAGGGTTGGGCCTAAATAAATTTGGATCGAGAAGAGACAAAAAATCTTATCTTTTTTAATGTAGCCTACAGATGACCTGGCTTTTGTTATCGTTTTATCAGGATTAAAGTCAAAGTACCATGCATTATTTTTTATATGTGGGGAAAAGTTCACCTTTGACCCATAACAAAAACAAGTTTTCACCATGTGTCTATTAATATTTTTAATTTGTGGTACTTT
>RDPX01000002.1:8807611-8874019 GCA_003991215.1 Morbakka virulenta | reverse complement strand
TAATAGTAGTAAAGTATACCAATGTTCACTAAGAGTGCTCAATGTTTCCAGAACGTTTGTAAATCCAGTATAGTATACAAAATAACTAGTCGTAACTGCTAAATTTGTCTACTTATTTTGTATACTATACTGGATTTATATATATATATATATATATATATATATATATATATAATATCAGTGCTAAGCTCATGGCCGTAGATGTAAATCTGTAAATTTACTAAACAGGACAAACAAACGGGACATAAGACAAATACAGGGACAAATATATAAATATATATATATATATATATATTAAATAAAGAAAAAGTTTTAATTGAGCTTATTTTAAGAAAATTGTTTGAATTTTTGCTATTAATTTAGCAGCATCTCTTAACGTACACCATATATTTTTATGTAATTGATTCCTTTTGCTATTGGGTTATTGTAATAATACTACGTGTATATATATTGGGGTTGGGTTTTTTCACAACTCTATTTTTTCTTAAAATGATATGATTCTCTTCTTGATATCTTTTACGTTTTGCATAAAAATGTTAAAACAAGAATTTAAACTTTCCTTTTAGGACACTTTAAAACCTGAATTGTGCATAGATGGATGCGACCTACAGCCATACATTGCTCCAGTTTATTTCGCGTTTTTTGTATTGAGTACTCAGTTTGTATTAGTTAATGTCGTCGTGGCTGTTTTAATGAAACAACTAGAAGATACAAAGGATGAGCGATCATCAACTCAGTGTACCAATCAAGGAAAAAATCTGTTGACTTCAGAGTTTTATTCAACCAATGAGGATACTTCCACACTTCAATGTAGAAAGAAGTCAACTGTCAGTATAAATTCAAGCAAGCGCAGACTATCCCTTCAGGAAGGTGTTAAAAGGATTAGTACCAACGAAGATTCCTGGGCTCCTTCACCAACTGGCAGAAGTTTGCCAAGTATAAACAGATGTCATCAGACAGATTTTAAAGGTATCCTACGACAGGATACATCATCCTCTGCAAGACATGTCCCAGTAGAGTCTACCAGTAATTCACATATAGCACAATCAACAACAAATATTCCTTGCCTGTTTCAAGCAACTATAAATGAGGAAGATAAGCCTAAATCTTCTCTTCCTCACCATAGTTATGTCCGACCACGTTACGCAAGAAGCAAGAGTAGACCACAATCTCTAGTAGGGTACATGTGTTTAAGAGGAAAAGACCACCCTACAACACTACATGATTCAAAGAGGCGTAAATCTCTAAGTTTCTGCGATTTACCAAGGGCAAGTCACCCGTGTAGTCCAAGACGAAAATCTCCGTTTGATATTCCAGGCCATCCGCAACGACCGCGGTTACGTCTTTTTGACTTGAGTGCTGGAACAAAAACACCAACACCGCATCACAGACACAAACACTCGCGAGCCTCTTTTTCACCGGAAACAGCATTTCGGCATCAAAAACCTAGCCTAGTGTCAAGAGTTCTGAGCTCTCCTTCACTGAGTAGTCCTCCAAAAGAGGATCAAATTCCATTTTTGGACAGCTCTAAATCAAAGTCAAGTGCCAATGTATAGTAAGGTGTAGTAAAGATACTTTACTAATCTTTCGCTTGAAAACTCGAGGGCTTCTTCTAGAAATACATATGTATATGTATATATATATATTTATATATATATACGCATATATAAACAAGTAATTACAGATAATTGAGTTGGTTTAGTTTACTGTTAAATGTTACAATAAAATTATATTAAGGTGAATAGAACAGAAGATATCAATTCCTTCTAATATGAATTTAATAAAGGTTGAGGCTTCAGAAATACAAGCCATTTCTGAAGATTTGTGAGAATACCCTAAAAATGCAATGGTCTACATTTACGTACTTCGTAGTAACAATTTAACCCAAATATTTGTGCATTCTAAGGTATTAAAAAACAAAAAGGTGATTCATCAACATTTAGTGAAGTGATGTCGAAAAAAACTAGAGCCAAAGACTAAAGAGTAATGAAAAACTTGGCTTTTTCTGTAAACAAAAACTAAAAAAATACTCTTCTAGTATTTTTAAGAATAAAGAGAATAAAAACGAAAGTTTGAAGTTCACGTTTCTTTTGAAAAAGAAAACTTAGAATTGTTCTGATGGAGACTTTAAAACTATTTGTGAGCAATATCCTAATCAACAAAAAAATATCATGAAGGAGCAACGGAATCAGACAGCGACATTATGTAATGCAGTACAAAATTCTACTGCTGCAACACAATTTATCCTTTGCATCTTTTCGAATTAGATGCTAAAAAAAGTATTAAAATCTGAAATTTCGAAGGTTAACACACATTGAAACGACATTTAAGTAAAGCACTGATATATCATCTGTTAGAAATATACTGTCTAATAAGTCAATTTTGTTTAAAATGTACTTGTATCCAGTTTTTCGATTGAAATCTGGTATTAAAACGTGGACATCTGCTTAAAAAAAAAGTTTACGTTAAGGAATACGGTATTAGCTGTCTATTCTACTATCTGTTATAATGTGTAATAAGGTTTGAAAATGGTATCTTTTGTACAAAATCATAAATGGGTTCTTAACGATAACTATACTCTAGTATTAAGAGGTGTCTGTGATTAGAGGGTTGCTAGCAGTTTTCAGTAGATTCACTGAAATAATTTTAGATAACATCTCCTTAATTGATGGCCTCTTATGTTAATTTTTTACTGAAATTTGAAACCTTACGTTATATTTAGATAATGTGTGCCTAAAATATTAATATAGAGATCTTGTGCTGAAAGTAGTTAACTAAACTAAGGTCTTTAGGCCCAGGTTTATCTCGACTGAAATGGGATTTAGCATCACCATTAAATATCTTTCACCTTCTTTGATAAGAAATATCAAGGAGAAAAATGCCACATGTTCACATTTTAAAGAAATTATGGATATCTAAAAATTCAATTTTGATTTCATCCTTTACATAAAAGTCCCTTTGGCTACCAATTCTTTGAATCGTAATAATATCAAATAAATAGAAATTTATTCTATCGTTAACGGAAACAACAGTATTATAAAAGTCACACTGCCACCCATTTTTATTAGCTCCTTTGAACAGATGCATTTGCACAATCATTGTAAGAAAAGAATAATGGTAAACAATTGAACGCACGCGTTAGTAACGGCTTCGCATATGAGTACCTGACACAGGTAGTGAAAAGTATCCTTTTAATTTATAGTGGCTGTAAGTGGCCAACTAGAGGATAATCAAGGCATCCGATCAAAGGTTTCGGTTCCTCTCCTCTGACATATTCTAAATTTTGTATTCAAATAATAGCTTAGCTTTCACACTGATAGAAAGGTGGAGAGGTTTAACCTATTCCTTAACGTAGTCCTTTTAAAACATTTTAGGTTTTGATAATAGAGAATAATAATAATAATAATAATAGTAATAAACGACAATAATGTATTATTTTGAATTCCTGTCCTCTATCCACAACATTCTCTATTCTCTTCCTCTGACCTTCAAGGTGTTTGCCAAGGTACCTCCAGGCAAGGTTATAAATAATTGCTCAAATACTGCAGCATGATGTATTTAAGGCATTAACTTTCCCATGTATAATTTGTCTTTAAAACTAGTATATTGACATTAGCTTCAATATGATCTTTTATAAATAAATTTATGTTGCAGAACTGGATTTCATTTTTGTTTTCGTTATGGATAAACAAAATGTAAATTAACTTATGTGCTGCAGATATACATTTGATGTGTTTACAATGTTTGGAATTGAAAAAAACTGTACTAGTTCAATATGTGTAGCAAAATCTCTTGGTAACTAGATTCACCTATGAGAAAATTTAAAAGATGGGCTGGTTACTGGTATTGTATATGCTGGAGGTAAAAACGTGTTACTAGTGTTTAGAGCAGAACATAGTGTAACTCAACTTATACTCCTCGTTAAGCTGTCATCCATTCATTCAGATACAGGCCATGCAACAGATTTAAAGGCTCCTTTGCTAGGATAAATTAAACTATTTATAAATATCTTCTTTGCATTTTAGAATCCTGATTTTATCATTGAGTCAGTTAAGTAGGTACATAACCAATGGCCAAAAAGTTAGCAACGCATTGAATGCTAGTGCCTGTTAATAAAACATCAAGACAGGCGAGTGACTATGTTACATGTCAATAAGGATAAACATCCAGACAGTATAAGTGTTTTATGCAAATAAGGAAGCATTTTCATTGGCAGAAAAAAATGTAGTTCATTTTAACCAATCAACAAATTGCACATTAGTTCGATAACATACATTACTTTCCTGCACTCCACATCTTTAATGCCAACAATAACTACATAAATGAAATATTTTGATGAAAAACAATCAGTCCCATATTGTTAAATTTTTATCTTCAACCCCTTCACCGAGATAACTAATCATAATATTGATAGATATTATGCCGTCGCCAAAAATGACAAGCAAAAGTAACATTTATACTGAACTTGCTTAAGTCAAATGTTCCAAAAAATCTTGGTTTTTTCTAAAAATATTGTTTCTTGTCTAAAGTTGGGTCTTTTAATGAGTACTATTTAGAAAACGAGTTTTCTGCACCCTTTACTTTGATAAGAGAGAAGTTTTCACTGCATAGACGGACTTTTACTCAAAAATCCGGCATTATTCTAGTCACGACTTTTTTCCTAAAGAAATATCTCTAACTCATACCCACAGTTCGTAATGACTGAAAACTTTTCTTCTCCATTCCTTTAATGCAATTCAAAATGGAGTGATAAACCATTTTAGTTCATTGTTTATTTAAGCCACTAACCATGCCTTCTAAGGAGCTGAATTTATTGATTTATGGCCCGTAACTTGCAAAAACATAATAGCTTATGATATAAACAAACGTGTGAAAAGTTCAACCAGGTATATTACTGGATCAGAGGTCATCATTACTTTGTTATTGTCGTGTAAGCATTTTCATGCTGTTTTCTTACGAATGTTTATAGCAGAGAAAGCTTTATATAATATTCATTTAATATTTATTTTCATAGAAGTGTCAATGTAAAACAGTCTTAACAATAATGTGTTTATAGGCAGACTTTTTTGAAAAGAGTCAATGATCATGATAGTGTGTATAAATGAATTAGTTCGCAGTGTGACACTCACAACAAAATATATGTTATTTGAAATAAATGAACTCGTTTGTGAAATATAGAAATATTAAATAGTAGGTGCATCTTTGTCCTTAATTTTGAGGTAGAGATATGCAGTATTTTAAAAGAAGGTATGCTCACAGTCAATGTGAATAGAGTGCTGTTTCATGTTTTATAGAAAAACAACAAAAGGCATCTTGTATGGGAAAGCTTCTTTTTTGTATTTTCCTCCTGTCTGTATCTTTATAAATTTTTTTGTTGGTAATGTCAGCACCTGTGTATGCATGTTTGTTTCTAAGTGGAAAAGAGAACAACTAGAAATAGAAAAATCTATGTTCCAGTCACTTAGCAGCCATATTAATTTCTGGTGAAATTCTGTAAGAGTAGCTATATAATGTTTCTAAAAAAGAAAATAAGTAACAATGAAAGTAAGTAATTATTAATAATTAGCAATGCTTGACAGCATATAATAAAAATTTAATTTTTTACAAGGTACAAGATAATGAGATCAAAAGTTTTTTTAAAAGGTAATATATGAGCCGTAGTATTAACTCCCTATGCAGTAACTGAAAAATGAACCATAAATATGGATTCTTACCAGGTACTTTCCTTGTACCTCTTCTAGTCATTTTCGCATTCAGCTTTGCCTTTACCCAGTCTATTTAGCCATCTGATGACATTCTAACCTAGCGGAGGTGCAGCAATTGCCAATTAACCTAGTACTCTGGTCTTCTTAAGTATACAAATAAAGTCATTCTAACGGAAAACTACCTTACATAAGAATAAGCTAGTCTCTATACTCTAGAGTCAACAACTGAAGGTGTTACTATATTTTTGTAATGCAAACAAAACAAAAAACTTAACATTAATTATGCATACTTGTGTTTATATTCTTAATATTTCGATAGCAGAGAACGTTGAACATTAAAATATCCTAGCTGGAGGAAAGTGTCTTTTGTTAAAACGGGGGACAGAGAGAGCAGTTTGTGTACTTTTTATGCTCTGCTAAGCTTCTTTTCAGCAAGGAAAAATTTAATGTCTTCAAAGCTTTGGTAAGGGCGAAAGACATGACGAAAAATTCGAATCTCAGACGTTGGCCAGGTAATGCACTTTAAAGAGGGAACCATATGAAAAACGATTGGTGTGGTGACATTAGACCTTAGCATCATGGATATTAATGTTTATTCACATCGTAACTTTTATTCACCATTATTCTTTCAGCTGAATTACATCAATAAAACCTGTGTCTATTTCCCACGTACACTAATGTATAGTAGTCATTATGGCAGATGTATTTTGCTCTCTTGTATGAGCTTTTGTTCTCTGTTCCAATTATACTTTAATGCAGGTTTTTCAATCATTATACCATTGTTTATTACGTATAATCCTAAAGTATCTTCTTTTGATGCAATAATTATACTTGAAGTTCTTTCTTTGTGCTTTCTAACAGACAAAAACCTGTATTTGTCCGGCTTTTCCCTTTCATCAAACTGTTCATGCTTACTAAATTAAGTGTCTCTCTCTGCCTAACTATTAAACTGGTAAATCAAAGAATTGTACCTTTCTTTTCTTATATTCACTACTTTACTTAAGACCTGTACATGACTTTAAATAATATTTTGTGAAATCTGGCAAAGTATATTTCATGAAATTTACAAATGTGCTGATGGACATTTTGGCCAAAAACACGGAAATTCCTTTTTTGTGTTTGTGCTTTACAATTGTTAATGAGCTTGTTTCTTTTACCCAAGAGTGCATTTCATCATTAAACACCTATACAGCGTACTACGAGAGTAGTCCTGACATAATTCTCCCTCATATACTGTAGATGCAGAAATTTTCACGTGGAATTAATTTTCGCGAAATTCGCAAGGTAATTGCTACTCGCGAATAATTATTCCAGCCAACATCCATAACTTATGATGGACCTACCTGAATGACAGCTGAGTGGAATCTGGGCTCAATAGATAGTATGGTTTATTAGTCAGGTCAGTGTAATCCTTAGCAGTCAATATGTCCATCTATATCCTTGCAAAGTTTAATGTGTATTGAAAATAGTAATCATATTGATAAGATAGATATTTCTGCCTCATTTGACAAAAACACATGATTAGCAGGACTCTCCCAAAAATAGGTCACTGTGAATGCATGTCCCTTGTAACATAGAAAAATGTTTTATTCCAAAACCAGGTGGTACCACCATACAACACCTATGATAAGCTTAATATTGCCAGATTCTCCTACGTTTTTGCAGGTGTGAAAGCTTTTCATTGTAACCTGGGAAATTGTTCCAAATGCAATTACTATAATTAGCATAACAGTACAACAGCAGGTGTCATTTTATGCTCTGTTTCCCAAATGAAGCCCTTCCTACTGATTGTGACACATATGTCAATTGTTATTTATCCAATCTGTTCACACTTTGAATTCACAAAACATAGACCATGGGTAAAAATATGAGGAACAAAAAATCAACTTATCATTATCTTCAACATGTATGCCTGGTTAAAAAAAACAAATCCTACTCTAAAGTACAGCTATCCAGATGCACCAGCTCCATTGCTGACAGATCCCAACATCGCTGGCAATGACCAAGATGTATCAAAGACAGTTTCTGTCAATGATAGCATAATGAAGCTGGTTCCAGAGTATAATGGTACTCCTGTTGCTACAAAAACAAGAGGACCATGTAGTCCTACTAGTCTTTGTAGACTATTGTTTGAGTCTGCGATGAGCACAGCGTCATCAGCATATCTTATATTATTTATGAGAACCCCTCTAATTGACATATTACCTAAATGTTTTACTTCTGAAAATATTTTCTCACTGTATAAGTTGAAAAGATCGGGAGACATTACACACCCTTGTCTAACTCCTCGCTTGATTTTGACAAAACTATCTACTTCTCCGTTAATCCGTACGCCTGCTGTTTGATCCCAATATATATTTCTAATAATACGTAAATCTTTTCCATCAATATCCAAAGTACTTATTATTTTCATAAGTTTCTCATGCTGTACTCTATCAAACGCTTTACTATAATCTATGAAGCACATGAATAATGACCTATTTATTTCTAAGGACCCATTTCTAAGGACCATTTCTAAGGACCTATTCATTTCTAAGGCCCTTTCGCACACGTTTCTTAATGCAGATATAGCGTTATAAAAATTGATTTACTCAGTTCTGGTGGAATATCACCCGAAGCATATATTTTATTTAATATATTTGTTACTTTTTGTATGCCAAAATCATCCAATGCTTTCAGCATTTCAATGCAAAGTCCATCTGGACCAACAGCCTTGTTATTTGTTATTTTTCTCATTGTGTATTTTACTTCGGACGGCATTATATCTGGTCCGTCTTGTACCAAGGAGATCTCTATTCTCATTAAATAATTCTGCAATATATTCACTTCATCTCTTTTCAATTGCATCTTTTTCCATTAACAAAGTACCATCGGGAGCCTTACTGCACCCGCTCGAACTGCATATTCGATTGCCATTAAGCTCCCTTATTTTCTTATACAGACTAGAGGGGTCTGGCGTCCTCACACTTTCCATTTCAAAGCACTGTTTTTTAAGCCATTCTTCTTTTGCTTGCTTACATTGCTTTAATGTCTCCATTAAGTGATTTATATTCATCACTTTCTCGGTTTCTTATTTGCTGTCTTCTAGTCATAAGTTCACAAGTAGATGTGGGTGCATATGCTTCTATGATGCATAGATTAAAAGGTTTAGCCTCAACTCTAACAAAAATGACTCTATCAGAGAGAGCACTATATCCAAGAAGACTTTTATTTGTTGCTTCGTCGAGAATAACTGCGATACCGTGTCTGTGGCTGCCGCAGCCANTTGCATTGCGGAAGCGATCATTGACGGCGATATAGTCAATTTGGTGCAGGGTATGGACTTCTCCAGGTGTAAAGACGTCTTGGAGGTTGTTTGAACCAAGTGTTGCAAATAACTTGATTACCCTTTTTACACCAATCAGCCCATACTTCTCCCCATTCATTTCTTTGACCAAGGCCATGCGAGCTGACAATGTTATCAATTTTTTCAGCTCCAACCTTTGGATTAATATCACCCATGACAATAACAACCTCCTGTGATTTGCAGTGTTGTAGAGCTTTATCAAGGGAGTTATAGAAAAATTGTAGCTCAGAATCATCACAAGTAGATGTGGGTGCATATGCTTCTATAATGCATAGATTAAAAGGTTTAGCCTCAAGTCTAACAAAAATGACTCTATCAGAGAGAGCACTATATCCAAGAAGACTTTTATTTGTTGCTTCGTCGAGAATAACTGCGATACCGTGTCTGTGGCTGCCGCAGCCAGAAAAGAGTACTGTTTTCTCATCGCTCTTAAAAGAATCACTACCTGTCCACCTACATTCGCTGTACCGCACGACTGGGAAAAGGACGCTCACGCAGAAAGAGGTGGAGAGCGTGTTACTCTACATCGAAACCACCCTGAATAACAGATTGCTTGGGTATGTTACAGATGATGTTTAACTGCCAGTCTTGACCTCACATTTCATGATATTTGGTCAAGACAGCTTTACCTTGGAAGAATTGCCGGTGAATATAGAGAACCCTGATCTACGTGCAAGGTACTTACGATCCTGCAAAGATCGAGTTTGGGCCAGGTGGCCCAAAGAGTACGTGCGAGCTTTACGGGAGAGACACAACTTGATCCACAGTCAGAGCGAGCTTCAACTACGGGAAGAAGATATTGCCACCATTGAGGGTGACGAAAAGAATCACGCGCAGTGGAAGCCTAGGAATTGTCAACGAACTGGTCGTCTGTCGAGATGGTGTCATCAGAGCAGCACGACTTCGGGCAGGAAAATCGTTTCTGGAAAGGGAAGTACAGCATCTTTATCCCCTAGAATTAGCATGCGATCGTAAACCAGTAAAACAGCCAGATCTTTACCTACGAGTTAAAGAATTCAGACCTCGTCGAACAGCTGCAGCCGTCGCAGACTTAAGCATACAGGATCAGATGGACTGTGAACAGAATGTCCCCATGGTAGAGTAATGAACATTATACTTGATAGTACTCTATCAAATAGGAGGAGCGTGTAGGGAATCGGACACTATATTCGTTTTGAGACTCGTATGTTTAGTTACGTAACTTTTAGTTTAAGTATTTAAAGAAACATTATCTAATCATCATACAAGAAGGAATGCGCCAGAAGAGACGAGTCAGCTATATTGCATCATGGACATCAACTGACTATGACGTCAGCATGACTGAGCATATCATACATGGTATAGAACCTCTAGAACTTCTGTCATATGATATTCTATATTTAGATAAGTTAGAATATATGTGATTTTGGATGGAGTAGTTAGTTATTGTAAACTTTTAACAAGTGAACAAGAGATACTGAATCTAAACAGCAGAGTTATTTTGTCGGTGTTTTGGTCACTAGAATAGAAAGTTCACTGCTTCACAACAAGCTGAGATTGCGAAGTATGCCTGTTCCCGTGGCAACTCTGTTGCAGCTAACCGCTTCTCTGAGAAGCTCAACACTTCCATAAATGAGTCAACAATGAGGAGTTACAAGAAGAAGTACCTATACCAGCGTCGGAAAATCAAGAAGCCAGATGACATCATAGAACTTCCACTGGGGCCGTCATCTAATGCTGGGAGGTGAACTGGAAGAGAGGGTTATCAAGTAAGCCAAGGCTATTCGAGCAGAGGGAAGAGTAATCAGTAGACCAGTTATGGTGGTCATTGGTTTGGGTGTAGTACTCTACCACGACAAGTCACACAGCAGAACATGGTGGTCCACTGAACATTGGGGCGAGCTGAACACAAAGCATTCTCCATCGTATAGGCTATGCGATGAGGAAGGGAACCAAAGAGACCCGCAACATCCCAACCAACTGCGATAAACTCACACAGAATTTCTTAGAAAAAGTGGCTTGTGTGGTTATGGAATATGGTATCCCAGATGAGCTTGTCATCAATTTTGACCAGGCTGGAGTCAATCTGATTCCAGTGTCTGAATGGACAATAAATAAAAGGGGAGCCACCCAAGTACTCATCATTGGCATGGATGACAGGAGGCAGGTTACAGTTGTGATGGGAATCACCCCTGTCTAGTGTGCTACTGCCACCTCAAATCATCTACCAAGAGAAGACAGGACATTGTCATGTCAAATTTATCTTCCTAGAGAACTGGTACATTACCCAAAGTCTCAACCATTGGAGCAACACCGAAACAATGCTGGAATATGTAGAGCACATCCCTGTGCTCTATGTATCTGACAACCACTAGAGGCTCCATCTGGATCCAAACCAACCAACCTGTGTGATCCTGGACATTTTTGCTACCCGCAGCTCTGCTGCCTTCCTGGAAAAGCTTAAAAAAGCCCACATCTACCCAGTCTTTGTTCCAGAGGGCATGATAGGCAAGCTGGAACCCCTGGATATTTTTGGAAATGCCACCTTTAAGACAGCCCTAGGTGACAAGTTCACCAAATGGTATGCTGATAGGGTGACAGAGAAGATGAATGAGGAGAGAATGCAGTGGCATGCGAAAGATCTGCAACTGGCAGTACTCAAACCTGTCCATCAGCCTGGATGCTTCAGGCAATAGAACACTTGAAGTCCAGGCCAGAGATCATTGATCTGGGCTGCAAAAAATGTGGCATTAAAGAATATTTAAAAGAGAGTAAATCAATGAAAACATTAATCAGGCTGAGCTCCATACATCAATGAAAATCAGGCAAGTTTATGTTTGTGACTGACTGGCTAATAATTTAGCTGCTGATAGCTGATCGTCAACATTAATCCCAGCCAATGTTAACTTTGCCTCCCAATCGCGAATTTTGCTTCCAGCTAATATTTCTGCATCGAAAGTATTTTTCTTAATGCATTTCAAATTTCAAAAGTTTGAATTTTTCAACTTTGTACAAATTCCTGTCGTTCTGATTTTATTTTTGAAAGCTGAAATAAGAACTATTTTACTTTCCATTTATACTTTTTGTTCGCACCATAATATTCAAGTGAATTAAATATTACATGACGTCAGATAGCTATTATACAACATACTAAAATACTCTACCGTCTCAAATTCCTTTCATGTTGAGCATGCAATATAATGATTTGATGGCCACATCAATACACTATTAACACAGGTCTAGCATTGTAAATTGAAGTGAGGTGATGGGAAGCTATGAACAAAAATAAATGTTTGAAAAACTTGCTTTGCTCTTGCTCATTTCGTAAAAACTCGTAAATCTACGTTTAAGAAAAGAAATCAAACATGAGTATCTCTCAATTAAGAAAATGTCAGGTAACTCTTAGCAAACCAATTTTTACTTTTTGAGAGTAAATTCCGCGCTGACATTATTCTTCATAAAATCCTGTCAAAAGTCCAATATTGTTTTTGAAATAGTAAAAGTGGAGGCAGTTATTAAGTTAAGTAAATAAAAATGTATAGAACTTGTCAATAAGAAACTGAAATTTGATAGTGAAATGTAAGTATATATTATCGTCATCATCTGGTCGAGCGACCTTGGACTTCTGGCGTATCAAGCCATTGATCAGAGTCTTCCATCAGCTTTGGCAGATTTTCAGTCTAACAGCACTATCCCTAAAGAGCTGGCCTATAAATGTGTTGGCGGCTAATTCGGTTCCTGCCATGTTCAGGGCCCCAGAGTTCGCTGACAAGTTCTTGTTTTGCTCTCCAGCAGTTACATCAAACAGCATTCTGCACTCACGAACGTTTTCTGAACGATTTATGGAAATAGAACAAAGATTTGTTACTTGTTAGGATGCTGATTCTGAGATAAGTGCAGTACTGCCTTTAATATTCTGGTGTGTGTACCATCTAGCTTGCTTCAAGAGTCTTGGTTAAAGTCTGTATAGTGGCACCATATATTACAGTATCTATATCATTTCTTCGGCTTCAGGAAAGCCTTTTCATAAGATTTTAATACTTTTATGCATTCTACTTATAATTTTTTAATGGAATTTCATATTGCTATGTTTTAGTGTACGGACAAGGAATAATAAAGCTTTATACAGAAGCAATTTGGTACTATACAAGCTATTTCTTCGACTTCATTGTTTAAATGTTTTACAATTTTAAATACTACAAACTGTGGAACAGACATTTGGTGGTTTGTTTTTCTTTTATAGTAAGTATTGAAATAGATGGAATAGCTGTGTACCTCAAAAATTGTATTTTGCTGATTTTTCCAAATTCAAATGAAACTAGACATTGCATTGTGTAAGAAACAGGAGTTCTACATCATTGTCAAATTCTATACCATCAAGATGACTACAAAGGACTAACTACAGTTTATGTAAACTCCACTCCTACCAGTAAAGATAAATGTATATATTATTGTTATAACAAATTAAAAATAGTTATTGTGGGCATTCTGTTGGTTATTTGTTCAGCATAGTCTCAGCAACAATTTATGGTAGTCTCACCAAAAATACAATCTGAGCTTTTTATTCAGCCTTCAGACATGGTCTTTACTGTCTATGTTCAAAGCTAGATGATGGTCACCAATAACAGGATAGTTGTTACCAAGGCACTCTATTAAGTTTTTATTTAAATATTAACTCTTCGACAACTCCTGCAAATCACAAAGATTTTTTCGAAAAGCTGATAATATCTTTAACTAGAGGACATATTTTATAGGTTAGAATTCCCATTCTCTCCCCAGACCTCTTATCTATTTGTCATGAAACTTATGAACCATCTTTAACTATACCATAAAAGCTAGCACAATCAAAAGCAATCACTAAAGAATCTTGTAATAAATAAATTATAAGAATTTTGTCAGACAGGAAAATGTGTTCATTGACTGGTATTATGAAATATTTATAAGACCTGTACAAATATTTCAAATTTTATTTGGTAGTTAAATCATGCTTGTCTTGTAATGAGGTTTAATGTCAAATTATACTGTGATTCTTTAAAATTTATTTATGTATTAAATAACAGGTGTCCAATCAATTTTTTTTGTAAGCAAATTTATTTTTGAGTGATAGTTGTCCTGTTACCACTCTCATTAACGGTATTCAGGATGTGGGTCATTCTAATTTGTCACTGCCAGTAGTTTTATTTAAGTTATACAATACTTTTATGTTTTTTTCATTGTAAGACAGGCGTCCAACATATTTGAATCAGTTTAGTTGACAATGGACTCCAGACCTCACGTCTGGTGAAAGCTCCTTATTTTGTAGGAACAGTTAAGAGAGGCAAAGACAGAGGCAGAAAGACAGTGAGACAGAGACAGAGAGCAACAGAGGAAGACAGAGAAAGAGGAAATCTTGAAACAAGATTTTACCTTACCTTTTCTAAGAGAGCCATGGAAATAGTGGATCCAGAATACTCGAGAAAATGGAAAGCTATGATCTCACAATTCAATGGCTTCTTATTAACCTAGGATCCTGTGGGAAGAGAGACTATGTTATCGTTAGTTTGCTGACCAAACGGCATTAACAAGGCTTGCCAAGTAAGTTATTAAATAACACCGTAAGAGAATCAAACTGAAATCCAAGTTGAATCACTTCTTTTAAAAGAGACATCTGGCTTGGTTGGACCATTAAGAACACGTGATGTCTGACCGTCTTCATTTATTCAAAACAGAGAGACCAATTTAGCAAGAACATGGAATGTCAGAAAATTACATTAATACGGGTACACGCGTAGCTATAAAATGCAGAACAAAAATATAGTGATAGGGAGTCAACATCTTAGTGGTCATTATAACTTTATAACTAGCGAGTAATTTAGGAAGGAAAAATATACTATGAAAAAGATGCTGCACTGCAGCCTGACAAGGAAAGAACTAGATATGGCTATTGTCCACTGTAAAAATGGTTTCTACTTGTAAAATTGTGTTGTCAATTACTCAAAATTTATATTGTTGTTTTTGCACCAATTTTTGATAGCACGGAGAAAAAAAATATTGAAAGTTTCATTACTATATAGATATGGCCATTGATCGATGCGAATTCAACAAAATAATTTTGTTATAGGAGATCTGGATGCTTCTTGTTTGACATTGAAGGATTGGGCTGTATGATCGTAAAAGACTGACTTTGGGAAAGAAATGAAAGTAAAGGGATATGTTAGCAGTGGTGCATACGCACTAACCACGTCATTGCAAACACATAATTTGAACATTATCCCAGAAGACGGTGGTATCAAAAAAACTCATTAAGTGAGACAAAAAGCCAATCAAACCTGTGTTAGCGACCAGCTGTGATCAGCCGTCACTTGCCGTATATGGCCACCTCTTTTCCCCTTAATAGCTTTTAATATATACTGCTCCTGACTTAAGCAGCCACCTGTAAAAAGGTAGCCAGAGGCTATCGTTTCTGATCCCAAGCCAGTATTTCATACTGTGTTTCACGGTCATGCACAATCATAATTCATAATCTGCCTGTAAAGGAAACCTCAAGTGGCCCAAAAACTGGTCCTTTTTGGCTTATTCAACACAACTCTCAAACTGCTATTTCTTGATGAGAATGCAAAAAAGTGACTTGTTACCATTACATTTAATCCATACAGTGGAGCAATAATGTTTTAGTCCTAATAAAAAAGACAATTTATGTGGCATATAATTATTTTTTTAAACTAAAGAAACGACCAATCAGGAAAAGGAAAGACAATAAACGGTACTTGTTTGTTATTATTTTTGCGTTGTATATTATTGATTTTTGTGGTACACAGTAAGTAACTACTGTTCCCTTAAAAAACTAACTTGTTGTTAACATTGGTTCATTTTAAATCATACCTACCACAGAACAATTAAGAATGTCATCTAATTGGAAATGCCTTACATTGGAGTATCTGGTTGAATGCCTGAAGCTGTTGGAAAATTGAAAGAGCTTTTTTCTCTGGCGAAAGAAATCAGTGTTGGTCGCACTCGTGCAGAACATTGTCAAACGCTAAAGTGAGGTTATGGAAGTGTAAGAAGCAGATGGAAATTGCAGTATGGAAAGGCAGAAAGTTACATCAGAATACTCGGAATTGAACAATTTAGTGTACATGTGCCCTTTGAGAACACAGCCAGGCTGCTTCCAATTTCAAGACCTAGGATTCAAGAAAAGCCAAAAAGCTGTTATCCAATCTTGGCTTGGACAATTTCAAAGGCCGCAAAGGATGGTTAAAATCTTTTTTTTTTTTATTGCAGTATAGAAAGACAGAAAGTAACATCAGAATNTTTTGTTGTACACAGTAAGGAACTACTTGTCCCTTAAAAAACTAACTTGTTGTTAACATTGGTTCATTTTAAATCATACCTACCACAGAACAATTAAGAATGTCATCTAATTGGAAATGCCTTACATTGGAGTATCTGGTTGAATGCCTGAAGCTGTTGGAAAATTGAAAGAGCTTTTTTCTCTGGCGAAAGAAATCAGTGTTGGTCGCACTCGTGCAGAACATTGTCAAACGCTAAAGTGAGGTTATGGAAGTGTAAGAAGCAGATGGAAATTGCAGTATGGAAAGACAGAAAGTAACATCAGAATACTAGGAATTGTACAATCTAGTGTACATGTGCCCTTTGAGAACACAGCCAGGCTGCTTCCAATTTCAAGACCTAGGATTTAAGAAAGGCCAAAAAGCTTGTATCCAATCTTGGCTTGAACAATTTCAAAGGCCGCAAAAAATGGTTGAAATCCGTTTCTCAAGAAGCACATTATTGTATTTTTTAAATTCATAGTAGAGAGCAAGGGAAGGTGAATAGCGATACAGGGCAACAATGGAAGGACTCTCGTAAGACAGCATGTGAAGGCTAAGAACCTTCCGATATCTCCAATATAGATGATCGGAACTGTTTTACAAGGACTCTATAAAATCTGCATTCTTTAAGAAGGATAAAAAGATGTGCTGGGGGTAAACAATTGTAACAGATAAAAACAATAGCCCTTCTATGTGTCAATGACGATAGCAAATTGAAACCAGTGGTGACAGGTAAATCTCAGAAACCAAGTTTCTTCAGTTCAATATCAGTAGCATCCCTGCCAGTAGCTTACCATGCCAATTTCAAAATATGGATGCTAAACACCCTTGGTGGAGAACTGGCGTAAGTCATAAGACAGGAAAATGGGTGCTTCTGTTGTTAGACATGCACCAGTACATCCACATATTGCCATAACTATCCAGTCAATGAAATTTATATATCAGAGCCGGCAATTCCAGGAAACTATCCTGCAAAAGGAGAATTGTCAAACATAGACCGGCCTGCATATATTGAGGAATAATACAGTGCTAGACGAATTTACTGGCTGCCGACTTCACGACATGAAATGCAAGTCTAAAGAATAGCGAATTGCTTCAATAAGTGCGGATTCAATGCTCAAATGCTCCTATAACAAGACATGTCACCCTTAATCAATGACTCAAACGATGGATAAGATGATGGTCTTGAAGATAACTATCCACCAGTCATGTATAAAAGAGCTAAGAAACCCCTTGACATTTAATGTAAGAGACATGTTAAAGATTGAAAAGGACTTATCACTTCTGACAACAACATGACGGACTTGGATTCCAATGCCCAGGATATCATGAAGGATACAATAGAAATTAACTGTGATGCCAGTAGTGACAAAGAATGTTCACCTCGGCCTCTAGAGAAAATGTCAGGTCGTAAGGTTAATACGTGTTTTGAAATTTTGATGGAGTATGCTCTACAGAGAGGGCACACGGAAATGCTGGATAATGGAATGGCAGCAAATGAGGTGCATACAAAAGAGCCATATTCAGAACTCTTGTCACCAAACAAAGATTAGATACTTTCTAAAGCCAAAATAATGTTTTTCTAGTGTATCAATACTGTAAATGCATACATGTACTTACCTGGCATTATTCTACTCTTAGCTTAAAGTGTGTTTATAAAAAAATAAACATGTTTACATTGATGTTCCTGTTTGGTGCACCTTTACTGCATTGTTCAAATACATAAAGGTAGGTTGACCTAGGAAGCCAACAATTCTAGTGAAAAAAAATTCATCCTGAGCTTTACCAACACCAGCATTGTTGGTAATACTTGCCACGTTGAGGTAAACATCTTAAATACAGAGTTTTAAAACAGAAAAGCTATAACTGGCTTTCACATAAGGTTATCTTTCAATCGTATTCTAGTTTTAGTCTTCAATTTAAAGTGGGATTCGTTGGGAGTTATATTGTCTCACGGATTAATATAGGCTGATGTAAATATTTTTGTTATTATTATTATTACTGCTCTTACCTCCTTTTTCTCAATTTAAAACCGGTCATGCAGATATTTTTCAACTTGTTCTGCTTATTTACCCAATTTTCATGGTACCATCATAAATAAAAGCAATTAAGTCTGCATAGATGCAGGCTCCTTAAGATTTGAAAGCCTTGTGTAGGATATCTTTACTTTTAAATAATGATTTGGAAGACTGAGATTACTATTGTCACATAAAATACGTCTACTTCTGTAATCTTGGCTCATTAAGTGAGTTACTTTCTGGTACCATGGGGATAAAAACACAGATATTGATACTATCATGTTCAGTATGTTGCTCCCTTTTTCTTCTCCATGCACCAGAAGGTGTTGCATACGTTCCAGTATTATGAATATGTAGCGTTTAAGCACAAACATATTTTGCAAGAGCAACCTTGTGTTTTTTTCCATAATTAAGTTTCACAATAATGCAGAGAGATTAGCCACTTTGATTTATTTACTTTCATGTTAGTTTACTTTATTTATGTTTACATTAGAAGAATTATAATCTCGGGTTATTCTGTTATAATAAATACACACGCGAGTGACATCAATGCTTCTTCTTTTTACAAAAAAGTGATACACAAAATAATACAAAGGCATAGATTTCATTCAACAACATTGAAACATGAACAGTCATGCGGACTATGTAAGAGAATTACAGAAAATGACGTCCACATGTCTTTTTAACCACGATACATCCGAGGATAAACTACGAAGCAGATTAATCTATGTACCTTAGAAAATATAAAGAAACGGTTTTTCGAATTTTCGAATTTCGAATTCTAAGAATTTTTCCATCGAAGAAGCTATCAATAATGCCTTAGCATAAGAAGTTGCAGCAAAGAACAGAACATTCATACGACGTGAGACCAGTGCAGGAGCAATGAACAAAATTTAAAAATGGCAACTAATCCTAAACAGTTAAAAACACCTACCAGTAAACAAACGTGTAAAAGGTAGTAGTTCCCAAAAATTGCTATAGACGCGGGTAAACAAATCAAAATCGAGATAACTGTGGATATTAAGAACGTAGCATGCTTCAAATGTGGAAAGATAGGGCATTTACAGTCAGAATATGAGCCACAGGGGAACAGTACGCGTAACTAAAACCCTAACTGTGAAAAGACACTATGTCACGATTAGTCATACGGATAGTACAGACTACGATACAAATACGTTAGGTCATGCTTTTGCTATGACTACTGCTATGATTCCCAAGTATACACCACCTATTCAAGTACCAGTTATTACCAGAGATTTCAAAATGAAGCTAGACACAGGAGTCTCCACATCAATTAACTATAGAAACTATCACAAGTATTTTTCTTATCTTCCTCTGCAAGTAAGTAAGAAATTTTTATGTGCCTATCCAGGTTATAGGTAGAAAATCTACCAAAATCTACCTCCACCAACATAAAGATTTGAGACTGTTGATTCCAAATACCAAAGCACTGATTTATTTTTACATATCCTAGTTAAGATAAACAATTTGGATTCATGGCTGACAAAGGTGCAAGAAATGCAATATTTGAAGACGCTCATGAAAGATCCATTGAGGTACAGAAAGTATTGTATCTCTACTAAATCGATTACTCGAAGACGTTTGACAAAGTACGGCACTCAGATCTGTTTGACATATCGTCAGGGCTTGACATCAATGGAAAGGATGTCAGAGTCCTCAGAAACCCATACTGGGAGCAGGAAGCAGTTATAAGAATCGATAATGACTGCAGTGGTTACAGACCACTCCAAAGAAGAGTGAGACAAGGGCGTGTTTCCTCTTGTAATCTCTTTCACATAGAGAGTGAAATAATTTTACTAAACATTGAAAAACATAAATGAGTCAGTGTTGGTGTGAAGAACAGCAATAATTTTAGATATGCAGAAGGCACGGTCCTCATTGCTGACTCTGAAGCTAATTTGCAAAGAATCTTAGCTACAGTGACACAGGAAAGCGGAAAGAAAGGTCTACAACTCAACGCAAAAAAGACAGAATGCATGGTTTTTCCAAAGAGCCTGCAATACCAAACTGCAAGATATTAGTTGGTAATATTAGACAAGTAAACAGCTTCAAATACTTAGGCTGCACTATTATTCCTGATAGTAAGAGCGACATCGAAATTTAGAGGAGAATTGGCATATCTAGATTCATGTTCAAAGACATGAAGTACATTGTCACAAACAGGCTCCACACAAAAATCCATACCCTGAAGACCTATGTGTGGTCCATTCTTCTCTACTGTACTGAGTGTTGGACTTTGACGAAGAATACAGAACGTCGGTTGTAGGCAGTAGAATGTGGTATATCAGAGGAATTATGAAAAAATTACAAATTTTTATTTAACACAAATAAAAAAGATGGGGAAATCCTTTTAGTTTAATCTACCAAATGGCATTTGCTGAAAAATGCAGGTTTCGTATACCTTTGAAGTCAATTTACAGCATAAGCAGGAGGTGTAGTGTTGTGATACCCTTTAGTTTTTAATACAGACATTCTCTTTCCGTACTTGAAATGCGTCAACAAACCTAGTGCGTTCATGATAACATACACCAAAGAACAAAATATTTTGCAAAAAATAGCAAGAGAAGGAAGATTTTTAAGTTTTTTTTCATTTTTCCCCATTCAAAATTAGAGTATTATCACAAATATGTCTGCTTTGTATCTAATTTGTGAATGTCTTGTTAAGAGAGAACCATCTTGATCTAACTTCAACGATCTAACTTCAACAATAAAATGACCAGAAAGTTGCTCTCGTTTCTTTTCTAGTTCAACAAGCCAAGTTTTTATTCTTCGTAAAGTAATTTACTAATTTCAAATTGGTTATACTTTTACATTAACCAACAAAATTACCATGATTTTAAAAGTACTTTTTTTGTTTAGTTGTGAAATAACTTTACTGTCAAATTGAAATAGATTCCACTTTAACTTTGTTTTCATTTTTAATAGATATTAAATAAATTGAGTATTCCAAGAAAGAAGAGTACATCCCTTCTAAAGTAGAATTTAATTTTCATCATCAATTTTTTAAGAAAAAAAGAGGATATCTTTTTAAAAGATTAGTGAGTTAATTATGAATCTGTAGCCTGTTTTATTAATATTCGTTCCTTACCTTTATCAACAGGTAGAAACAATATGTACTAGAAGCCTTCTCCTTTCATTAGTTTCAAGAGGCCACGACATACTGGTATCTATAACAAAAGGCTTTTAAATTCTATCTACTCAAGGTGACATAAAATTTGTTATTTTCTTGAATTAGGAGCAAACAAATTCTTAATTCATAAATCACCAGATCTGTTTGTTGACCTAATATTCAATAAACTCTTGAATTATTTTATTGCAGGAGCGGAAAAGATAAAAAAAATATAATTCTTTACCATTTGATCACGCAGAATTTATTGCTTTAGCTAAAGTGATCAGTAATTCCATCCCAGTCATATTCTGAGAACGAAGACAACGGCATGAGTTCTTGTACCAATACGGCGCTTAGAGGAAGAACAGTAATTTCCAATGAGCATCTGGACATACTACTTGCCTTTTGTTGTTTGTGTATACCTCTTGTTCTTCCAGCAAATGCTTTGGTATTATATGGACTTCGACAGGGTTCTCGAATTAGAAGTTTTTACCATCAGTTAGTTTACTATCTCAGCATGAGTGACTTTTTAATAGGATTAGTAATGTGTCCCATTTTGATAATTTCCTATGGTCCATTCAGAAACAAATTAGACTGCACTCTGGACATGCTTTCTCAATTTCTTGGTGGAATACTAGCGCACTTGTCAGGAGACTTTATTGTTCTCATTGCAATTGATCGACTCCTTCATTTAAGGCTGTCAATGACTTACAGTAGCGTTATCACTCAATCAAAAAAAGTGAAAATGGTTACATTCGTCTTGGGCCACTCAATAGTATCTGGAATAGCTTACTGTTTAGGATCTTACTTCAATAATTTTTACTACGTGTTAATATTATTTGCCACAACGGACACTGTGGGAATTTCAGTAGCTATCTTTACTTATCTTAACGTTTATGTTCATATGCGAAAAGTTATGAAACAACATCTTCAGTTAAAGCTTGGTCTTGGTGTAAGAAATCGCAGACTTTCACAATCCAGAAAGATAACAGCTCAGAGAATAAAAAGCCATCTAACGTCTGCTAAAACTGTTGCGATATTACTTGTTACATTATTTGTATGTTTTTGTCCGTATTTTGTTTTTGCAGCATGGAGATCATACTACAGCATCATTGGTAAGAAACCTCCACAGTTCATTGAGACAGGTCTTCTGTATTCATATTCTTGCATTATAATTAATTCTGGTGTGAATGCTATTGTCTATTCGTATAGAAATCAGCATCTTCGAAGACTTTTTGTAAATTTATTTCATAGGGACGGTACCATTTTTCCAGCACCTGCCACCTAGCCATTTTTTCCTTTTTCAAAATAAGTTCTTTGATTTTTTGTGATTGTTATTTAAGATAGGTAACAGGCTCTTATGACAGTAAAATTTCCAATATACTCTATCTACAATACTAAATCTACAATATACTCTACAATATCTATCTTTTCTTAATATCATTTTAGTAGATTTTTGGCATTAACTTTGGTTGACTTTTACAAAAAAGGTTGAAACGTTGCATTACTATAGTGGATAGTAATATAGTATACTAATAAAAATACAATGTATGAACTTGTGGTAAGTAGTATTAAGATTTATCTTTGTTTATTTTCATAAGGTATACGAATAAAAATCAAAAAAACCTCCCAGTCTTGACCACTTGTATAAAGAATATCTAAGATTATTTCAATTTGAATAAGAGCATTAGAAAAAAATCAATCCGTACGGTTTTTTGCCCTGAAATCTCTATGTAACAATATGATACGCAGCATCTGAAAACAACTTTTTAAGGTTTTTATACTATCATATTACTATGCTTATGTCGGGAAAGGCAAACACCAGAGCACGTGCTACACTGCAGAGCCATTGGCCTTCAAGGAGACGTGCAAACTGTGAACGAAGAGCTTCGACAGTGGCTGCAATCTACAAACTTTACCTTATAATATGATTTTTTTGATAATTGAACATTCGTACTTTTTAGCTCATACGCATATATATACACATACTATGCAACGTCTCTAATGAGTGGGCAGTACAGAATAAGAGCGAGAGCATTCAGTAAAAATCCAGATCTCTTTATTGTCAAAGATGTAAGCTACAAGCTGGTGATTACTAAAATTACGATATGAATAAGGTAATTTTTACACCACAAAACTCATCAATATGCATTAATTATAATTACAATATCAGTGATCTACCTGTAATATTATATGACATACTGTGTGATATAAACTTACACGTGTAATAATGTAAGCGAGTGGTCATATAGCTTTCAATACTGTTAATACACTTTATTAACCAGACAATTCGACAAAAAGGTTGTAAAATGAAGGGAACAGTAAGGGTAAACAGCAAACCTAACAAAATCCGTTGTTCCCTTCAACACAAACACAAAGCGCCCTCCAGAAACTTCTAACTGGAAACAACTGTGGTCAATAAATTCCGACTAAGGTCTATGCTAAACAAACAAAATGAGGAGCCGTGGCTTAATGATTAGTGCAACTGCACCGTAACCAAAGCTTCCGATTCCCCGAGCGGGCGACTTTGGAACTTCACAAAAGAAAAAGCCGTTGGTTGGCGTCAGGAAGGACATCCGGCCAAAAAATTCCTCATTGCCAGATCCACGTCCATATGAAGGGCACTATCTGGGCCCCAGTTACTGGGGAAAAGTGGCGTTAAAACCCAAAAAAATGCGATGTGTTTAACATAAGGTAATTCACATTTATATCTATTTTATAGATCTCATGTACATTGTGACAAACACACTGTATTTGCCACCAAAACAAGTACTAGCTAAATCCCTTACGGAATGTTTCTTATACCTGTTAAAGGTTTGAATTTAGTTTTGATTCTAAGAAGGGATGTTACTAAAAGAGATTAATCACGTAAAACGAAACAGTTATGTTTTTCACTTTAAGTCATTTTTAACGTATCTATTCTTTAATTAAAATTAAGTAAAGTTTGATTAGGTATAACAGTACCTCATCTTTTTTTGGTACTTGATTCTCTTTACATTGTGTAACTACTTTCTATAACCTTCCAATTTTATATCTCAAATTAACTTTTCAATATTTTATCTACTTTATTGTCTTTTTCGTGAAAGAATGGGTTGAACTAACAAGAAGAATAAGAATACTTAAATAAGAACTTGGGGTCTTTGCTAGCCTCTAAATTCGAAAGAATTTTTAATCCTTTGGTATCTGCTTTTATTTAAATATCAGTAAATTTATGTGTAAGTACATATATGTATATATGTATATATGTATGTATATATATATGTATATATATGTATATATATATGTACATATATGTATATATATGTACATATATGTATATATATGTACATATGTACATTTACATATGACAAATGGATGTTTATGATGAAAAAGCTTTTTAAGGACCAAGTGAAAACCTTATTAACGATGTAATGCCATTAATGCTCCTCCTTTGGATTAAAATTGTCATTGTAATTAAAAAGATTTTTTATAAAACAAAATCCACAACCGACACCCACGGGTTAAAGATATTAACTCACCATAATAATAAATTGGGCGATCACGTGAAGAAGGATTAGCTATCGAAATTGCAGTTTCAAGATCTTGTTTCCATAAAAATTCGCCAAAAGGATGAGAGATGACTAGTAGAGACCAGTTATAGCCCTTATGCTGTAGATTAAAGAGCTACTATAACTCCTTAACATGAAAGTTGGAACAGTAACATGACATTACTTCTGTTAAGTTATTTCGTAAGGCACTGATATCCATAGATATCACACCTTTTTTTTCAAGGACATATTGTAATAGCTGTATTTATATTGTTGACATTGTATACAGTACCGTTGCCACATAGGTCAACTTGTACTGTAGGTGTGACTTTGTTGATTTTGTAAACATGCAAAAGTTTTATTAGTGTCAAAAATGTAGCCTTTTGTTAATAGCTTGAGGATAGGACTATTGACTGACTGCCTCACTGACTGCATCACTGACTCACTGACTCACTGACTCACTGACTCACTGACTCACTGACTCACTGACTCACTGACTCACTGACTGTCGTGCTGACTGATTGAATGACTGAAGCAGTAAATATTGTAGTGTAATATGTAACCTTTAAAATTTTACATTTTGATTTTTTAACATGGTATTCATCCATTGTATAATTATTATTGGCCAATCACCATCAGTCTGTACAGAAAACCAGTAAAGAGTACAGCTAATTGTAAACATTACCGGGTCTTTCTTTCCTGTTTTCTGGGGTTTTTTTAAGTACTTCTATAGTTATTTTNCTCACTGACTCACTGCCTCACTGACTCACTGACTCACTGCCTCACTGACTCACTGACTCACTGACTCACTGACTCACTGACTCACTGACTCACTGACTCACTGACTCACTGACTCACTGACTCACTGACTCACTGACTCACTGACTCACTGACTCACTGACTCACTGACTCACTGACTCACTGACTCACTGACTCACTGACTCACTGACTCACTGACTCACTGACTCACTGCCTCACTGACTCACTGACTCACTGACTCACTGACTCACTGACTCACTGACTCACTGACTCACTGACTCACTGACTCACTGACTCACTGACTCACTGACTGTCGTGCTGACTGATTGAATGACTGAAGCAGTAAATATTGTAGTGTAATATGTAACCTTTAAAATTTTACATTTTGATTTTTTAACATGGTATTCATCCATTGTATAATTATTATTGGCCAATCACCATCAGTCTGTACAGAAAACCAGTAAAGAGTACAGCTAATTGTAAACATTACCGGGTCTTTCTTTCCTGTTTTCTGGGGGTTTTTTAAGTACTTCTATAGTTATTTTTACCCAAGAACTCTGCTAATAACAACACCGTTTTTATAGAAAAGATTAAGCTCAAGCAGAGTTGTTGTCCACAATTGAGGCCTTTGCAATAATTTTTGCTCGTGGCTTTGAATGTTTGCTTTAAGAAGTTTTCAAGGATTCCCACAAAAAGACAACTTTACTATCTGTAAAGAGTTGATCAATGAATAATTTACCAATTGTATTTTTATGCATAGACTGTTACTTGGCTGGATAGTAGAAATAAGGAAACTGACCAATCACTTTTCTGTTTTTTGTAATATTGTACTATCTTCTGTTGGAGTGGATAAAATGGTATAAAAATGAAATGTCAACAGAAATATAGTCTATTTAAATGGGTCATGTTTTGTAGCTCCTAGACTCTGCAAATAACGTATTGTTAGCTAAGCTTTCAAGCAAATCACTTTGAAACATATCTTTCACTTCAATGTGTTTCTGTTTTCTCTATTTCTTCGGATATGGAGCTTCCATGAAATGTCCGCCAATAAGGAACTGTCGAACGAAGGAGACATTGAACTTTAAAACATGAAAAACATTTTATAAAAATCTATTCAGTTAATAAAAAACAGCAAGAAACTGGGTTTGAATTAGTACTTGTGGTTACCATGGCCACATGCTCTATCAACTGAGCTGCAGGCGTTTGTTCTTGACCAGATCATATTTGTAGTCTTATCTTTTACTTGAGTGCGCAGCTCTTTTTCCCCAGCTCTCTGTCTTTAAACATTTCATCCCAATCATGCATATAAACGCTGATCCTCCTACAGAACGACGATTTCCCTTCTAAGGTCAGTTCAGTAGATCCCTATGTACCTCGAGGACAAGCAAGGTGGCCTGGGCCGAAGACAGAATTTTGCAAAAAAACTTTTATACACCTAAATAAGGACCACTGTTAAATAACAAAACAATTTTGTTGCTCAGTGAACAACAATTTGCCGCTATGCAGCAGACAATAAATAAAACTTGACTTGCTTTTACAAAGAAGAGGTATTAACTCGGCCAAAAATACCTCTTTTTACTTTGTACATTTTTTCACTATGATATTTGAAATTTTTTCATCTCTTTCTGTCTCTCCCAAGGACACTGCTCTTTTTCCTTCAAAAAGTGTGTAATTAATAGGAAGCTGTTGTCAGAAATACGATTTACTCCTTTACCAATAGCAATTGCTGATTTTCTGCACTCACACAGTTTTAAAAGCAATAGAAAATCTTTGATAAATAAATTACAACCTTCCAAACAAATTATCGTTTTTAAACAGTCAACATAAATGAGGCCAACAGCTGAAGGATTAAACGCGTTATTTTTTTCGATCCGGAATTGTAAATATTTTCTTACTGCATTTCAGGTTAAGGAGTGATTTTGGGTACAGTGGTGACCAATTTGTTAAGCAATGAATAACGTTTTGCACAGTACATGTAATGAATTTTAACTTTCAAGTTTGAAATATTCAGAATAAAGTATTATGTACAATCAAATGAAATAACTTGATCAAACTACTAGTGAAACTCGACTAAAACCAACTTTAACAACCAAAATAACGTATATTCAGGCAAAAATGCTACAGATGAAGACTTTGAAATAAAACATTCATTACGTGCGTCGCCGTCGCGTCATACCCAAAACGAGCCTAGACGAACCCATGATGATCGGTCTTATGCACGGTCTCAGATCTTGCGCCGGTGATTATTATCACCATCTAGATAACCTTTGAATTTATTCAGGTAGGTTTTCCTTTGGCCAACCCTCGCTCTTTTCCCGATCGTCCCTCAAGCAAGGTCTCCCAGCTCCCCCTTCCGTATGCAGTGCCTCAAAAACTTATACTGACGACAACAGAATCGTGTTGAACAGCTGTCTGACCTGACGGACGCTTCTTGAGACATCTACTTTTGTGATTCTGTCCATATATGAAATTCGCAACATCTGTCTACAGAACGACATTTTAACAGCATCTATGTTAGGTTTTGCTGCGGCAGTAGTAGTCCATGACTAACTTCCATACAGTAGGGTTGAGCAGACGTAACATTTCAAGATATGTGATCTCTCAAAATCTGCTTATCTCAGGTCTACATTGACCATCGTGTGCTATGAGAAAACAAAGGTAGATAAACGACGAGACCTGTTATTTTGTTGTTATTTGTTGTTAAGGCGACACCACGATTCAGGAGTCAATTTTGAAATAACCATGCAGTTTTTCTTTTTGCTATTGACTGTAAGACCATAGTTTTCATTTTCAGCAACGACCACAACAAAGAGCATTTGTAGTCATACTTCTGGTGTTACTAAGGGGACCGTATCATCTGCGTAACGAAGGTTGTTAATTCGTACGCTATTTACTACGATGCCTTCTTTGATGTCTTCTAATATCGCATTTCTGGCTCCGCGGTCTTTTATGAATCAAAGTCAGCAGAATGTCCGTGAGGTTTTCCAATTCAATCGTTCGACCACATTCAACATCACTTTCCACTTTATTTAACAATGTCTGATGAAGATCTTAAGAAGGCAAATGAAAGACCAAGAGGATGGCTCGAGCCGTGGCAGGAAACGCTATAAAACCATACTGGCAGCATGGGATCTCAGGAAGCAGTTGGGGCTGCAGCACGTACGACTAATTGTTCTGTGACTTGCACGGTTTAAAGGAATTTTTGGAAGAGCAATAAAGATTGAGAGGATAATTTTATCTGGAAAGACAGCTTCCTCGTACACCGTTGAGCATAGTTTCCATATAGCTGGATTCCTTCTTCATCAAGAGCAAGAAGCACCTCGACACCAAACTCGTCTAGCCTGGGTGCTTTTCCCGTTTTCATGTTATTGAGATCCCATATTTCTTCTTCTTTCAAGATCAGTGGCCCTGTTATGAGGTCAACAGAGACATCTTCGGGGTGTTCGTCATCATAGAAAGGTTCTTGAACATACTCAATCTATCTCGTTCTACCTTGTCGTTTTCAAAAAAAACAGTTGTATCATTAACTTTAACGCACTTGTTTGCATGCATTAATCTTTTTCCTGTTATCTGCATGATCTTTTTATACATCTCTTTGGAGTTAGAAAAAGGATTAAGTTCTACTATCTCTTTACATATTTTTTCCAGTCAGCTTTCTTTTGCTTCTGTGTATTTGTTGCGAATTTCTCTATGAGTTGTAGCATATCACACCGGATCGTTTTTCAAAAGCCTTCTTTTGTTCATCAGGTCCGTTATCTCTTTGGTCATCTACTGGTAAAACTTAGCTTTGTCTGTTCCGTTGGGGATGCATTTCTCTGCAGCTCTTTGCATGGTCCTCGTGAAAGCCTCCCAGTGAGTTTCAATTTGTGCTAGTATTGTTGGCATGTTGTTAGTTTCCTCTTGCTTGAACTTGGGCTCTGTCTCTCCCTGGATCGCCTTTAGAATAAATTAAATTTTTTCTTTTTCATTGGCTTGGACATAGGTTTTAGTGACAGCTTGAAATCTACGACAACTAAATTATAATCAGTATTGATGTTCGCACCTGGGTAAGCACGTGAGTTTTTCACTGTGTTTTGAAATCTGTTTTTGATTAGGATTAAGTCAATCTGATTTTTAGCCCCATCACCACGCTGTACCCACGTGTACAGCCTCCGTTGAAGGTGCTTGAACCATGTGTTTGTAAGGACCATTTCATTTTCAATGCGCCATTTAATCAGTCAATCGCCCCATTCGTTCGGATTCTATTTTTGAATTTCAGTCCCCCAATACAACTGTAAGTTTTCTTGATTGGCAGCATTTCATAATCTCGTCAAGGGGATCATAGAAGTCTTAAATTACGTCTTCATCGGTTTCTTGCTGTTGGTGTAAATATTACGATCAAATTGGCGTTGAAAGGAATGCTTCTTAATTTGACAAGCAGAATGCGGTCTGCTTTTGGCCAGAATGAAAGTACTGATTTGGTGCTGGTGTCCTGCATCTTCCCAGTAGAAAATGCTCTTGTTGTGTTTAGTGAATTCGCCTGCACGGGGCCATCTATATTGGCAAGGGCCTAATCCTTGAATTCCCATCCTTTCCATTTCACATATAACGTTGTCAATCTTTCCGGCCTGATGAAGAGTTTTTCCGTTCCACGTACCGATTCTGGATATTTTTCTCTGAGCCTTTTGGTTGTTGCAGCTCCTTGATAGTGTTGCATTGACGTTATTGTTGTTTCCGCAGCCCTAGGATGAGGATCTGGAGTCCTCTGCATGACCAGCACCACACTACACAGAGCTGAGAAGGCCGCTACAAGTCCCGTTTCCGCCATTTAACCTTTTTTCCTTTGATTTCACTTTCATGTTTATGGAATAAATAAGCTATTGGCTAGAGTATAGATGCCCATGTTCCTTCTCCAGACTATTTAATCCATAGTTGGGGCCCTTGCAAATGCTACTACCCCGTATCAGGGTGGACGTGGGAGTAATGACAGCTAGAGGACACTCAACACTCCCCAAAACTCCTGATTGGATTTTTTGTCATTAGGTCCAATTTAACGCCGTATCCAGTACGCTCCTCCTACTTTCATTATTTGGGGAAATAGCAATTAAGGAGCCCAAACAAGAAATCATGAATTTGAAGAATATCAGTTATTCAGCGACTTTGCCTATCCTATATTGAGGATCTCATTGTAAGAAGACCTCTCAAATTGGTGTATTAGCGCTTTTTTTTGTTTTCCCCATCCAGTTTCTTCATTAATCAATAACCAAATGTTTATCTATGTGTATCTACAACTAATATAATTTGAATGGAAGGGAATTTGGCAACTTTCTCGTGGTCCCCTCGTAAGTACCTGATTATTGCAAGGAAACTAATAGCAATACCTAATCTATAAGGACTGTATTATACCTTACTGCTTAAATATGAAAAAACGTCATAAACAATCATGCCCGACAATCCTTCAACTTAATGTAGAAGGCCTTTCAGGACATAAATGTGAAGTCATTCAGAACANTGCCTATCCTATATTGAGGATCTCATTGTAAGAAGACCTCTCAAATTGGTGTATTAGCGCTTTTTTTTGCTTTCCCCATCCAGTTTCTTCATTAATCAATAACCAAATGTTTATCTATGTGTATCTACAACTAATATAATTTGAATGGAAGGGAATTTGGCAACTTTCTCGTGGTCCCCTCGTAAGTACCTGATTATTGCAAGGAAACTAATAGCAATACCTAATCTATAAGGACTGTATTATACCTTACTGCTTAAATATGAAAAAACGTCATAAACAATCATGCCCGACAATCCTTCAACTTAATGTAGAAGGCCTTTCAGGACATCGCTATGACAAACTCTATTTCCGTTATTCTGCTCCAGAAAACTCACACCACCTATAATGACAAAATAAAGATATACGAATGCACACTGATCATAGCCATCCATCACACTAAGCGCTGGATAGCAACCCTTGTCAAAAACGACGTAACAGCAAGCTTGATTGAGAAGAGGGAAGCCAGTGAGACACAGTGGCTAACTATTAGAGTTAACATAATAACATAATAATGTCTGCAAAGCCGCAAATACACCATGCGTACTACCATCACTTTACGACCACCCGGTCATTTATTAAGGAGATTTTGATTGCCGTCACACACTATGGAGCTACTCAAAACACAACCAAGATGGCGAAGCCCTCCGCTAGTGAGCAAGCACAATGGACCTCAGGCTGTTGTTGGACCACAAACAGCTTAAAATGTTTAACTCAGCTGCCTACTAATCCAGATCTATCATTCCACGCGTTTGATGCCAACTGTTTCATACCACACCCCGCCCATAAAATCGTTGGAAATTTTCCAAAGTCGCAACATCGGCCGACCATCATATACCATCCTGCCCTGATAGACTGAGTACACACCAACTGCTCCACTCCCACGTTGGAATTTTAACAAAGCTGACTAAGCTCGATTAAAACAGAGTCTGCTAGCATATGTGACGATATTTCCTCGCTCGATACTACTGTTACAAACACCTTCTACACTGCCTTTCAGAACAAAGTGTTAAAATTGTCTAAAAGCACCGTCCCCAGAGCGTATCGCAAATCCTACATCCCAAACTTGGACGCCACTTGCAATGAGGTAGTGAAGGATCATGAACAGGCTCATTTGACAGCAGAAAGGGAAGAAACAGCAAACAAATTAATAGATCATCTCACCACAAGGAGTAAGAAAACATGGCTGTCAAAAGTTGAGAACATTGACATAAAACACTCTAGCAGGAAAGCCTGGGCAACCATAAACAAACTCACAAGCAGGAAAAATGTATCTCCTAACCCGCACTCGGTCGGCGCATATGCAGTTGCTTCTTACTGCTTGAAGAATAGCAAGTTCGATAAACCTAATCGTGAACTCTTTTGAGAGTGGTGAGCCGACAACTAAAGATGGTATAGAATTCTCCTTCAACTGACCAGAACTTGTGTAGTGAGTTTTCCATCGATCGAATTGTAGCTGCTGTTGAGACTCTGAAAGCTGGTAAGGCACCCGGCTCTGACAATTTACACCCTGAATTCTTTCTACACCTTCACGAGAAATGCATACAGTGGCTGAGAGTCTACATTCACAACTGGCGTCTCAACCTAAATACATCTAAAACTGTTGCCACCACTTTCCATTTAAACAACAGTCAAGCTGACTACAAACTCAGAGTTACAACCTCAGGTGAAAAGATCCAGCTCGACAAAACTCTGAGGTCTCTGTGTGACTCTCGAACGAACACGTTCATACAAAAAACACTTGCAAAACGTCGCAGAGAAAACAACCAAATGCAGTAACCTGCTAAAGAGACTTCACAGTAATCGCCGGGGTGCTAATTTCGCAACCCTTCGCACCTCAGCTTTGGCTTTGTTATTAAGTTGCAGAGTACTGTTCTCCTGTTTGGAGTCCAAGCCACCACTGCAAGACGCTTGACGTACCCCTTAATGGGTGTATGAGACTAGGAAGTGAGACAATCAAATCCACTACTACGACCCTCCTTTCAGTCCTCTGTGGCATCGAGCCTTCAGACATCCGAAGAGACCGAAACATTCTGACTCGCAATTACTCCGTCAGCCTGCAACGTCTCATCTTGTCTACGTTCGCCTCAAGATCAGAATGCCTCTATCTACCCGAATTCACATCCTCTCTCCTGACCTATGGATGAACTTTGTGTGGAATAGACGATGGAATATTTCCGAATGCTGCGCGAATATATTATGACACCTTCAGAAAAATCTAAAGGTTATGATCTAAATCGAAACCACTGGGTCCTCCTTAGTTGAATTCGCTCTGGTTATGGCCGACATGTCTTCCCGCAATAGGATTTGGGCGTACATTGTCATTACAGGATTTCGTAGTAGCTGAAGTATGGATGCCTCCTCTGTTGCAGTTAGAAGATTTCTCCGCAGAGGGGCCAGAGCTGTCTTCATTACTTCTTCTTTTTCTGTAACCAACTACGATTGCTGATTATAGGTGAAATACTTGTCAGGATCCCTTTCCTTTTCCAAAGTGACTGGCCACTAGCTCAACTTCATCAAAGCGTGCCTCGATGAGTCACATCATCTTGCTCTTACACCCTCAGAGCTATTGAACTTCTAACAGTTAATTTCATCTACCTCGTCCGCTACTCCAGTCTTTGTGCACTTTGAGGGGTGACAAACACTTAATTGAAATTCGCCTTGCATAATTTAGTCCGATAGTCGAGTTGGTGTTCCAGGATATGGCCAATGGTGTGCACTCCCAACATCTAGGAGCCATAAGTGAGGCTTATGAGCCTGTGGAGGACCAAAGCACAACGCCCACACCAAGATGGATGTGCGACTGGATTTTTCGCAGAGGTACTATCTCTCGCAGAACTTTCTATACCCATAACATCTCTAATAAAATACCTGGCCAATTAATTGCCTTCGTAAGGCACCCTTTAATTTGCTATTTGTTAGGATCCAGATATTTGTTCTGTGAGAAACTGAGCATAGCTCTTAAAGATATCAATATGATGTCGATAAAAAAGATGTAAATTCTCATCATTTTATTTAGAATTACTTCTTCAACTGACTAACTTTCAGTCCTATTTTCATGACAAGCTCTTCTAGCTCAGCTATAGAAGCAGTGATGCATGAGAAAAAGGTAGATATCGAGAAATCCTTGGAAACTAGTTCCTAGTTCAAAAATAAGCTTTTTGACCTTTTTGGAAAGTTTCTTAGATGCTGAGGCAGATGGATGAACTCCAGGAACCGATTTAAGCATCAGAAACGTCAATTCATCCTTGCTCCCTCATCATCCATCGACTTCCATAGCCTTCCATGTTGTCTCACAGTTTGTTTGCTCCATCTGTTGTCATATCATCAGCGACTTTCAAAACAATACTAAATCCAATTAAATGGCTTGTGCTCCCCTTCAAAGCTTGTAAATGGTTCGCTGCTTTTCTGCCCCTGCTGTGTCCAAGAATAATATACTTTAAGGACTCTGTTCCAAATCGATCAGTTAACTTTAACAGCATAAATTTGTTGTCCTCCTGTGCTCCATCTGTTGATGAAATCCAGTGGAAAGAAGCGGCAAGACACTTGTCTACATGTTTTTGTAAATTTGGGCGAACCGTTGAAACTATCATGTTTAAGAGATCATGGTGCCTTTGTGGTATTATGTACTGTAAGTCAAACGACGAGGCTTCATAATGTGTGATAGGCTCATTGATGTTGACCTTCCAGGCTAGTTTTATCTTTTACTGTCATAGTTTCACTGTTATTGTCTTTCTCCAGTGTTTGAGAAACTGTGCCTTTCCTACTGTCTTAATGTATTTATCCTTCTTCTTTGAAGGTCGTGCATCTTCTAAAACTTCTACTTCTTGGCTTTGCTGATGATGATCGATAATGATGCAGTGGCATTTATTTATCACGCAAAGGATAAATTTAATTTTTCTCGAAAGAAGAAAGCAAGGTTTGATTGTTGACTTGCCGTTACGAGAATATCAATACAGATTTTCACCCAGCTGCAAAACTGTATTAATTGCGACTCGCCATTGTGAACTACAGTGGATTGTAATTAGCCCTGCTTCTGACGTGGAGCGTGCTCAAAATGGTTGAACAAATTGAATTTTTGTCGTCAGGTTATAAATTCTCATATAATAAGCATTTCTAGGTCAAACGATAAAGATTGAAACTGCTGAAAATCCAGATGTGATGTCATTGGTAAAGTTTTCCTTTTATTATTTATAGTATAATGTCCAAGAACTAACCAATGATATAAATACTTGGGTATATTGTGAAACATTTCGAGTAATAAGGGCGTTATCTATACAGAAAAGATATGTCAGTGGTAAAGCGGACTGAATTTTTAGTATCAGCGTAAAAAAATTGGCCAGAAATTTGTGCCTATTGCTAAGTAGCATTTTGATCTAAAAATGTTGACCGGTGTTATTTACAACTGCTAGCCTCTTTTGAGTTCCTTTTGTTATTTTACTTAAGAAAATGTGACTTTATAAAAACTAATCCGATAGGGTACCGGATGTTAAGTAGAGTAACCAGTTGTGTCAAAAATTTATTACAATTGAACCATATATGATTTTTTGACTTTTTAGTTGAATTTTATTGAATGATATTCTGAACCTTGTATATTACCCATATTTTCTGCTCAGAATTTTTCGTAGAAATCTGAGATTTAACCTAAAATTAAACAAAACAAAAGGGGAAAAATTAACAAGTCCAAAATAAATCCTTATTAATATGTCGATCGAAAGGTGTTTTGAGAGAAAGGAAGACAAAAAAGATCTTAATCAAATAAGACATGCTTAACAAGTAAGGCATTCATTCCTGTAGAGATTTTTATACATAGTGAAGAGTGTAATACGAGTATTCAAGAGACCACTTCAGTTGATTGATTTCATGTTTCATAAAACAATTGTAACGCAGCTCTCTTCAAGAGTCTTACTTTAAAGAAGTTTCGCAGTTGCACTATTTCCAGGACAATAACAGTGTATTTTGCTGCATTTCCAAATTTCTAGTAGCCAAAAGGATATCTACGATTGGCACGGAATTTCGAGGAAATGTTGATATTAACTGGTTCCACTTAAAACGGAAAAAAACATTCATAAGAATCCGAGCATCAAATTTCTGAATGCCACAAAAATGCAGCTGATTTCCAAGTAGTTATTCCAAAAACTAATTCTGATCTAGCTAATATAACTAGTTCTCCTCTAAAGAAAGAAAGGACGGGGAAAAGACAGTGCTTTGTCAAATTCAATGAGCCCCTCAAGTATATTTTTCTTGAAGTACTCATCATTATTTCTGAAAAAGAATAAACCTAGTCAACTTTTATCAATTATTGAAGCTTGAAAGCAAATAAATGCCAATAATAAAGCTCTGAATGTATTGACAGATGGAAAAGGAGATAAATATCTAAGTCTTGACATTTAGAATAAAGTGCTAGGACTCGTGATAAATGGAACAATTAAAGATTTCATGTCTAACTTTGGAAATGAATAATTTTCTCCTTTTTCTGCGATGAATACAGACATAAGTAACAAGGAACTGCTGGTATTATGTGTTCATTAGATGTATCAACTCTTGGAAACTCAATAAGACATTAGTTTTTATAAAGATTTGAACACTCAAAAAAATACAGTAAGACTTGCCATAAGAAGTATTTTTCTGAGGGTAAACATGTCCTTTCTCCAACACAGGGACCATTGCTATGATGGTGCCAGTAACAAGATAAAAAGAAATCGCGGTGACACAAAACAATTTGAAAGTGAAATCAAAATCTGTGCCTATGCAGTTCCGTGCATTTTCGCTCAGAATTGAAGTAAGAGACAATGTAAAGTTGTTAAATTCTACCGGATACCTGGAGCACCTAATTTGGATAAAATACTGAGTGAGAATATGTTTCAAGCAGCTAAAGAGAACGTAGCTACATTGGATGTAAATTTCGATAAAACAGCTGGGAATTTAGTTAAATCCCACCAAATGAACAGCTAGATATGCTTGTTTCTTGAGAATTCTAGGAAATAATTCCTGGCTCCTTTAAACGGGGGAACTTCTCCTTGGGTCTGACCTTCGAGGAGGGACTATCCGATGTGAAAGTCAAATGAAACAATTTGAATATTTTTTGGTCAACACTTGAGTTATCAAATATTTGCGCAAACAGACAACCTATCCAACGTGCTTCAAACGCCTCGGATACTAGCTACTTCGAGCCATCATCTTTGCTGGTCTTACAGTTAAAAACCTGGACAGAATCAATTTATAAGTCATGCTTCTCAGGATTAAGCATCACTCTGAAGTTTCCAATTCAGTTCTTCCGAAAGAAGACGAACCTCTCAGTGTTATGGGCCACCTTTTTGTAATATCCGGTCACAGAAATAAATTACTGTAGGGAATATGTATATTATGAGGCAAACGATTTCTCAATTTCTTCTGTAAAGGAAGGGTTCAGTCAACCACTATTGCATGTTTACAAACGTTTGAGGGAATTTATTGCTTAAGGCAGCAAATGGAGAGATATCATAAATATAGAATTATTAACTGTACAGTTATTCAAATGTAATGTGCTGTAAAGAGGTTATGAGATCCTTTGATGAAATACTGCGTGGTTCGAAAGGTCTTACCTTGCAAGAGGCCAGTTTGATTATTGAAGTAGTATTGTCTTGCGAGCTAATACATGTAAATCCCGCAGGAAATCCACGGAATTTGCTGTAGGATTTACATGAATTAGTTCAAATGCGGTAGAGAGATTGTTCTCCACCGGGTAAGAACCAAAACATAGCTTTGATCTACCATGATGTATTTAGCATCCTTTGAACTCGTCTGCATGCTTAGCCTTTCTGCAATAGCCCCTCCATCAAAATTATTCTCCCTTCCCTGGAGTAGACACTCTAACGCCTACCTTCATAAAGGAGTGATGGAGAACAAAAATATATTAGCATTAAAGAGGTGGAAAACAGAAGAAAGAGATTACTGTTGACTGTTTACAGCAATGTAAACCAGTACTTATTTGGTAAAGTAAACTTCCACATTTTTGAAAAGTAGTAGGAAAGACTCCTCCACCTCGACTTCATTACTTTGCCAATCTAAAGCCATAATTAACAACCGAAATGCAGATCACCCTTTGCCGACTTGACAGGCAATCGAAACTGGGAAATTGTCACGTGCTTCTTTCTCTTGACAACAAAATTTCAACCTGCGAACCCTCACTTACCCATGAATTTCAGCAAATTTCAATTGCCCTTCATTTACATTCTAAAACATTGTTTCATCAAATAGAACCAGACTTTCCCCTACAGACAAAACTGAAACCTTGAAAGTTACGCTAAACACTTGATCAAAATTCCAATTTTGTTGGGGTTCATGGAGCTTTTTTCCTTTCAGAGCAATTTTATAAGAATTCGTGAGCAAAAGATAAGAAGGTCATTAAAAACCTGAGGCTTATCTTCCCTNAAAGCCATAATTAACAACCGAAATGCAGATCACCCTTTGCCGACTTGACAGGCAATCGAAACTGGGAAATTGTCACGTGCTTCTTTCTCTTGACAACAAAATTTCAACCTGCGAACCCTCACTTACCCATGAATTTCAGCAAATTTCAATTGCCCTTCATTTACATTCTAAAACATTGTTTCATCAAATAGAACCAGACTTTCCCCTACAGACAAAACTGAAACCTTGAAAGTTACGCTAAACACTTGATCAAAATTCCAATTTTGTTGGGGTTCATGGAGCTTTTTTCCTTTCAGAGCAATTTTATAAGAATTCGTGAGCAAAAGATAAGAGGTCTTAAGAAGATCAAGGTGATAGACCCAGCGTCGTATCCGATAGATTTATTTCACAATTCCCTGGCATAATTTATGCTGTGCCAAATGTGCTTTCTTGGTGGCTCTAGGCTCGAAATTCACACTAGCTCCCTTCCAAGTGAAAGTACACCACCAAAGGTAGGGAGTAAAAATATAGGAGAATATTAACCGTAGGAAATTCGTTTTGGCATCTGAAAGCATATTGGGCACTACCTAGGTTACCTGTAACTCATCTTATTAAATACGTTAAAACACATAATTTGGACTAAATTTTTCAAAATGTTTTTTTACCATGAATGCCACTGCTACAGGTAAATTTTAACGCGACTCTTTAAGAAAATTGCACCAAAAGTGAATAGAAAGGGTATTACCCAACAGCACTGGCAACCGACGAAGACTAACTGAAAAGACAACATTAAACCTTCCAAGCATTCTATCAATAAGGCAATTTTCCTCTTGCTCACCCTTGTATTTATCCCAGAACAACACTTTCGGTAAGTTGCATGTGCAATAAAATTTCATAGGAATTTGATTACCCTGGTAAAAGTTAGTGGTAACTTCATTTAAATAATTAATTAATAATTCTGAGAGTTGAAAATACGGGTAGCGTACATTATTGTAAAAACAAATACGAAACCATAGTTTTGAAAACAATAAATCCCTGAGCTAAATAGTCTACAGAAATCACGTGAGGAAAAGCAAAAGTCTGCTGTATTTCAAGATCGTAAGTAACCGCAAGTAAAGTAAGCGAAACAGGAATTTTTCAAGTAAATTGAAGATTTTGTCAACTACCATTTCCTTATGGCGAGAAATTTACAAAGCATTGTTAAATAGTCTTTGACAAACAGGTCACATATTTTTTATGAAACCCTTAAACCTACCTCTTATTACATCTATGATTAAACAAATATTTTCAAAGATATGTATCAGTATCGATAAATATCATATACAAATAAAAAAGATATAATATACATAAGTAACATGTGTTGCAAATATAATTTCATGGCACTTTGGATTACTCTGGTAAAAGCTTAATGTCCACCAATAGCATACTTTTGAGGATTGAAAATATGGTGTTCACTATTTTAAAACAAATACCAAAACAAAATTTTAATAACAACAAATGCGACCCTGGATAGCCATTCAAGTTATAACACATGGTACTCAGTATTACTTAAATATTTTTACTCCATTTAACAGACTAAAGGTGATCCACAGCAGTTTCCATGTATCTCATAAAACAAAGCTATTTCCAGATCTAACTAAAAAGTTAGGACCAACAATCCCATAACATTTAAATTGTTTCTCAATTAAAACAACCATAGGCAAACCGTGTAACTGTATAAATAAAAAATACAGCTACATTATAACTACTTCTCTTCACAATTACTCGTAAAATATTACATTTAGTCAAGACCACACAAAAATTTTATTTTGTCTATCTACAATTAGTGAGACCAGGTAGCTTTATAATATCTGAATCCAACTATTCCAACTATATACAACCATTTACATTAAATGCCCTTCTAATACAAAATACTTTCAGAAGCACATTGTCCGAGGAAAATGACTGTACAAAACGTGATCATTACCAGAAAATTATACAAGAAAATAGAAAATAATTAAAATAGAAATATTTTTTCAAAATTGAAGTTGGAAATAAAAAGGTTTGAAAAGTAATGAAGGTGCAAAAGAAATACATGCCTACTTTTTAAACTGAAAATGGCATTTGCCTAAAATTGGCAGCTATCCATGAAAGAAAAATATAAATACAACCACCTTTTAAAAATTGCATGCCCTTGACTATTTTCACTCTAACAAAAAGGGCAAACGAGGAAAAGAAAGTACCCATGAAATACGTCCTAAATCTACAGTACTTTCCTTGGTCCTCCTAAGCAATTATCACTTGTGAATTAAAAGCTTAGTAATCATTCATGACTTTTTATGATGAATTCTCTAATGACAACGTATCTGCCGAAAATCTAAAACTTTAGTTTTAGACTTTTTTAAAAAACGAATTACCGGTGGCTGTTAAAAGAATACAAAACTACATCTACTGCAAAAAAAATCTGCTTAATGATTCATTGCCAAAGGTCCTAAAAAAACATCTTTCGATAGAATATTTGAAGAAAATTTTCCAAGATTGCTTATTTCCTATGAATAACTATACCAAACATACGAACTAACTCAAATGTGTTATCCAGTAGCCATCAGGGATAACCCTACTTGTTGCAAAAGATGCGTACAGTTCCTTTTATATTTGAAAGAAAATTATTACTGAGATTCTAACATACTAAAAGCCTGGCATTAGATGCCTTTGATACATGCTAAAGATTTCAACTTGATTCGTGAAGCCATATTTGAAGTACCAACCTTGTTATTAGATTCTACAATATTAAAATGAACAAAAATTGTTTGATAAAGACAACAATAAGACCTCAGCGTATTCTATCAGTAAGGTAGCAAAGCAATGAAAGTTACGTTGCTACAGCACAGCCCAACCCTCACGCATAATACACATACTACTGGTTAATAAATATCATATACACATTTATAATAAAATATGACAACATGGAAATAAATACTTTGTGCAACTCCAAGAGCTACTACCCAGGAGCAAGAATTTCAGATATTACAGAAGCCATTAAGGTAAGCACAGAAACGTATCGTTAACACATTGATTCAGATAGCAGCTCAAGATACTCTTTAGAATTCGTTTATGAGTTACTTTTGAATTCCTTGTTTTATTGAAATTAAGCAAACAAACTGAGCAATCAAAATCTTTTTATTCCTGGTCTAGAATGTTTAGGAACAACTGAAGTCCCACTTATTGATAATGTCTCCCCCAAGCCCACTTTTGTGACACGCGGTGCACGATGACGTGCGCCGGCAACTGCATTAGTAGTCCTATTATCATTTTGGGGTAGGCGGTATGTTTTCTGAATTTTGTGTCCTCTACCTTGCGGGGTGCCTGACTGATGAACAACCATTGGTGGCGTCTGTGCTGTAGTGAGAATTTTCAGATCACCTGAAACAAAGAAAACAAAAAATGTAAAAGTTTCAGTATGAAACATCAGTGCAGGCCTGGTACCAGTTGAAGGTTTGAGGTGAATCACTACCAATAGAAAAATTAATGTGAAATGTCACGCCAGTTAAAAAGAGATGGACCCTCTACACACAGGTACCTCCCTAAAAAGAAAGAATGTTTCAGGGAGTGTATTGTCAGAATTTTATTCAATATCGGTTTCCTTTTTCCAAATCAGAATAATATAAGGCCGGAAAAATCAGGTTATTCTGTTCATCCTTGGTCACCACACATTAGAATATGAAGCTGAGATCTGTCTCATACCATATTTAGCTTATTTCCATGTTTGATGCATATTTCTATTTGAACTTCGACCTTTTTTTATTCTTTGTAGATCAATCAGCATTTTCTCGTAGATATTTCCACAAATTATATTTCCATCTCTTCTTGGGCCCACCTCTTTGTGTAGTTTTCGTCACATGTATGACATTTTTTATGCATGTCTAGTTACCTTTAACCATAGTTACCAGAAGAGCAATCTATTGTAATTATTTCTTATCGCACCAGATTTCTTATACCACTAGATCTAGTTTCTCCTTTATTTCTTTAAAAATATATTATGCATTTAATCAATTTCAAAGTAAATACGTCTATGGGCCTAAATCATCAAAGTAGTCTTGTATGTCACCTTCCATGTCACCTTCCCATCTCTACAGAAATAAATCTAATGTATGCTGAAAGAACAAAGCGAAAAACATGCCTTGACTAACGATCATTGAAACATGGCTGATGATTGTGTAAAAAACAAAAGAAAGTATGTATGAGAAAGATCGAAATAGAGTTAAAAAGACATAAAAAGCGTCTTTGAACAAAAACACAACATAACATAACATAACAACATAACATAACATAACATAACATTACATAACATAACATAACATAACATAGCATAACATAACATAACATAACATAGCATAGCATAACATAACATAATATAACATAACATAACATAACATAACATAACAGAACAGAACATAACAGTAAAGTACGAAAACATGGTTGCTGACCTTCATAAAAGCCTTGTATGACTACAAAAATGGACACTTTTGAAAAATGGTTGAGGCTAGTAACTACGACATTGTAATGAAACAGACAAGACTAGATCTTATAACTTTTAGAGCTGTTGGGATGGTATAAGAAGGATTTTTGTCTCACCATCTTTATCCGCATAGTTCCATTTCCCTTTTGAATCATTTTGCACCTTTCTTGGCATCTTTCCTACAGGAATTTTTGAATCACTGCAAATTTTGTTGAACGGTTTCGGTCGTGTCAGCCCCTTTCGCTTTTCGTCTCTAAATTGCTGTTTCAATCGCAGTTTTTCTACGGTGAAAAAATCCGGAGTACAATTTCCTGTCAATTTTCGGCAAAAATTTTACATTACAAATTAAAAATCAAACTGTGTAGTGTGAAAGTATACCCTTACTATCGTAAATAGAAGCCTTCCTCTGCAACCCCGAGTTAATAATGAAACTGATCAATATAGAAAGTTTCAATTCAATCATAACTTGTGAGTGGCAAAATGTAACCCATTTTCATAGGCGCGTTAAGACCTCGGCTACAGATCACCAGACCGAGGTACAAAATTGTTTTTTCTAGCCCCTGACTTTCTTCCAAAGTTAAACTAATACTAATATTGGCTATTAGTATACAAACGTAATACTGCATAAAGTAATTAATTTTTAAGAAACGGACATACTGGTTTGAAACATTAACCACAATATTATATTTCGAAATTTAATTCAAAAACAAAAATACAAATATGTATTTTAGCCGGTCAATATTAGTATTAGTACGTAACATGTCTCAAAATTTACACCACAGCAAGAGTGTTTCTAAATAGAAAAGGCTAAAGCTCATGTCACAAATGCCTTACATGTCTAAAATTTCTAACTTTCTGTACGATAACCTACACCTACTTACAATACCCATATATTTCCTACCCCAATGATAGTTTTATCAAAGCTATTATACATTGGATCACAAGATGTTGATACTCACCATTACTATTATTAATATCAATTAATTTCGTATTATCGTGTTAACTAAACAGCCATTACCAAGTGACAGCTGAAAAATGGTGGCTATATATGTAATGTAGAACAGCTGTCAAAATGGGTTGCCTTAGGTTTTCAACTATGTTTGAACCACTGAAAAAGAGATCGCCCTGGGCCCAAATATTTCTTGGGCAAAATAAATTACGCCATCTTACGCCAAGTCGACAAGGTATTGAAAACAAAATAAAAAACAAAAATAGGCAAGAGGCGGAGAAATATGGTAACGTGGTGAATCACTACGTTTCCGATATTGATAGCAGGGGTCGTACTGATTCCTGTTTTGGATCAATCCGGTCTTTCATCCTTTCGACATTTAGAAATGAGTACCAGTTATGCTGAGATGTGTCTTAATGATCTGCGATATCCTGCCACATCAGGTTGTAACTGATGGAATAAATGCCTTGATTTTTACAAAATTACTACTTTTTTTCAGGATTAAATTAAATACGTTAATCTAATATAAATAATATCAAAAATCTAAAAAAACACCCACTGTATCTGACGCTAGTACAGTATACAAACAAAAGGAAAAAACTTACCTCTTCCTGCATCCAGGGAACTGGATCTTTGTCGAAAGGGCGGTTTAGCTCTCGTCTCCTTCTCGTCCTCAATACTAGCAACTGGAACTTTACTCTCATTACCAATTACTGACAGGTCATTCATACTTTGGGATTCTCTCACTATTGTATTACCTTCTTGTTTTGCAACTTTAACGTCCCTATATAACGTCGAATCGGAATTTGTTTGTTTCACAAATTTACGGTGTAAATTAATGCCAGTGTCACTAGCAGTGTCTTTATATCCTCTGGTTTTGCGCTTTGTTCTTTTCCTCTTTAATTTCGTTTTACGAGGAAGACTAATTCCAGCATCGCTTAATGAAATAAGCTCACTAAGACTATCCTCCTCCAATGTTCCAGTAGATTCCTTGCGAGCGAAAAGTCGCGCAGGTATTGGCTCCCGTGAAGGGGCTAACTGTGTTCGTGTATCACGTCTATAAAATGAGAACAATGAGGAGCAAAAAATAGCAGTACTAACCTACAGCATATTACTAACCCTAGAGGATAACTAAGTTTCGGAAAGTTTGTATATGTATTATGGCTGTGCTACTTTGAAAATATTAAATTACCAAAAAAATGATAAGCACGCAGATTTAAACTGATAATTTATGAACTTCAGCTAATCAACCACAATATCCTATAAAAAATCTGAACTTTGAAATCTGAACTTTGGAACAATGATAATTCTTTTTGGCTCACTCGAATTTATTAAATCATTGTTCACAATTAGGTATATCCGACTGAACAGGTATATGTCCAGAACTTTGGTACAACATGTTCAAAGGGTCATAATAATATGGGCCTGATGTGTACACATATGGCCCCGGTATATTAATACATTTCAAGGCATTTGTCTAGCAAAAAAAAGAACGGGCGGGTTTACCAACGAGAAAATGTTTTACTATCGGTTTATCATAGTTCAAAGGCAAAAAACCCCGCAAGCAACAGGTAACATCGCCAATAGAAAACATACCTGTCTTCACTCTCAATATCTGAAAAGTTATCCGTCCATTTCTTTTTCGACCTTCGAGAGGCAAGGGACCCATCTTCAGCTACCGTTGAGAGAGTTGGCATTGACTTTCCAACTAAACACGAACAAAAACCAATTTATCGACATGTCAAGTTGTAACAAGAATAACTACTTTTTTGGATAATAATCTAAACGGTAAAAAGTTTTAAACAGTGCTATAGAGTCCATTTACAATTGACTTGGGCTTGTATGCCACATATATCCTGTCTTAATTTTACAACAAGAAGTAAGCGCTCCAGAAATCGCGTTGCACTTTAAAACTATTTTGTTACAAAAGAACTTCCTTAGTGGAAACATAATAATAGATCCTCTTAAAATGCTTTTAGGGAAAATTAGAAGAAGAAAAAGTAAGCAGATTTGAAAAAAAAAACAATTACAATTTTTGATTTACAATAACCTCCTTTAATGTTTCAAGTTGTAAAAACCATCTAAATGTGATTTTAGAACAAAATCACTACCATCTCTTCTATTCTGACATCTGGCCTTCACAGACGTAAAAATTTCGAATGAGGAAATAATCTGTGTTACGGAAGCTGTATTTGGTACGGAGTTTGCAACTGGCTATCTATGTACTATTAACGGTTAAAAACTTCTTATGATTGGGCTACTGTTTCTTTCGTTAAAGCGGGGATTAAAAGTGCCCCTTGGTATATCAACCTATGACTCCTGACCTATCTGGTAAGGAAAAAGCTACCGTCAGTATCAACTTTTGCTCTTTCACATCCCCTAAGTGAATAGCTAATTAAAGAGCATTCCAGATAGAGAACAATTAAAACTAGAAAATCAGTAGCATGTCAGTAATGGAGGGTCTTACTACGATGATAAAGACTCTGGTTGGGGAGGGGGGTCGATTTCGCAAAAAACTGTTTATATCAGCACACAAAAATCTGACAGACTTGATATAATGCACTTACAATGTCAACGAAATCAAAATTTACACTGACTAACAGAAAATGCATAGTCGACGCAATCTAATATATATTAATATATATATATATATATATATATATATATATATTGCAAATAACCTTACAATGTACCTTTGTGAAAACCTTGACTGTAAAAAAAGCAGGTACATCTATTTTTTGACCTTTAACACAAAGAGCAAGAAGTAACGCGTGTGTCTTAAACAGAAATTTCGCAGAAAATAATTTTCTTCTACAAGTATTTTATCCAAATATTTCATGGCAATTAAAAATGGGACTTCCTTGGCATACGACTGCGTAAACTCTGTAAACCACGGAAAATAGCTCTACGATGAAAGTGTTACACGCATATATATATATTGTGGGATGATGGGTAATTAATTTTTAATTTGTTTTGTTCCGAAGTCTACTACTTGGACGAAACCATAACTTGTGACTCAACTGAATCAGTTTGACAAATGCATAGGTTGCTTTATCCCGGTATACGTTGTAACTTATAAATTTTTAACACAAAATTTTTTTGATTTCTTTTGAACTTACATACCTGAAGCGCCAAGTAATGAAATAAAATCGGAGGGATGGTACAATCAACCATTATTCTCAACTAAATTTTTCTGTCACATAGTCACGGAATGAAGTACACATATAAATAAGATAATGGTTACAATGTGGGTGGAAGTTAGAAGATACAAGTAATCAATACAAGGAAGCTTTAATGAGTAGAACAAATTGTTAATGCATCAGGGTGTAAGCAAAGTATAGTACGTGTGGTAGTGCTGAAATAAAAATTGCAGTAGAGAATATATTACAATTGTAAGTAATTTTAATTAGTGCACTGTATTTTGCTTAGCATTTCCTCCCAACCTTGTTTTCTTATCTATTAACATTCCTTACTGCTAATGAACAGTTTCTTTTATTAGTTACTTGTACCTTTTACCTTAACGATTATGTAGTAAAAATGGTCCAGTTTTCTTTTTAATGGGTATATTAGGAGGAAAGAAACCCTCGTATATCATATATATGATATACGAGGGTTTCTTTCCTCCGAATATACCCATTAAAAAGAAAACTGGACCATTTTTACTACATAATCGTTAAGGTAAAAGGTACATAGGTACATAGATAGATGGGTAGCCAGCCAGACGGCGCGACAGGCAAGAAGATTATTAACTCACAAAATTTGTGTGAAGAAAACCAACATTTACAAACATAAAATAAGGGTAGCCTCTGTTCATTTTTTTGTGTTTTAACGTCATTTTCCCCAGTAACTGCGCTTAGCGGGTGCTCTTCAGGGGGAATTTGTTGTTGCAGCGAGGAACAGGCACCCATGGCAACAAATTCAAAATTTGAAATAAAATGTTACTACTAAATGGTAGACTTACTATTCATATTGAGTGCTTTTATATCCAGTATTGGTATGGTCGTATTCAACTAAGAAAAAGAAATAAAAAAACCTCCTTATTTTTACGTCATGAATCATACATGTCTTGGTATTAAGGTATTTTAGGTGGTAGGGTGTATTCAAATAGAAAACGTTTTCCCGTAAATTTTTCCCCTTAAAATAAGAAAGCAAAACAGAAAGCTGTCATCATCATATAAGTAACAGTAGCAGCAACACCTTTATCATTATTATTATCATTACACTGTAAGCTTGTTTTCTGTTAGACCCCAGACTTCTATTTTATTCTTCGCCCTCTGGCGGCGTAGAACAAAATAGTAAAAAGTTCCCAGCCCTTACTTTCTTCAAGATGACCTTTCCGTCTGCATTTTTGAAGTTCCACAGGGATGAATTTAACATAAACAAAGAGAACTCACGTTGCTTAACTATTTCTGTGTTATACGTATTTATCAATAACACAATTTGTTCATGGTGAATATATATTTTTAATAAACCCCTCATTGTTTTTGTTATTTTAAGGAGCAAATGGATCGAAGCGGGTTCAATTAGAAAAAGAGGATGCAGAGAGATTATCATTAAAACATATATCGACGTACATGCATACATACATACACCAATACATACATATATACATACATGCATACATACATACATCCATATATACATGAATATATATAGATAAATATATAGATAAATACATACATACATACATGCATGCATACATACATACATACATACATACATACATACGTACGTACATATATACAAACATACATACATTCATACATACAAACTCATATTTAGCAAATAAGAGGCAGGTACAAGGCAAATATAGCTGGGAAGATAGTAAATATTTTTGGTCAAGAAAAGTAATTGACATAATTGCCACGTTGAGTTAAAATTAATAATGTCTTGGGAAGATTTTTGCGGTAAAGAAACACGAAGATAAGCTTTAAAATGACCTGAAAAAAAATTCTTTCATTACTTATCAGGTACTCCATACTTCTGCATACTTTTTAACAATCACACTAAGGTCTACTGTAATAAGTAGTATAAGTCTAGGTCAATATCACTATTTTGAAAACAAAGGTCTCTTTGTAAACTGCTTCAGTGCTTATATTAATAAAATATATGATGGTTTAATATTTCAGCATGAGATTTGGCCAAAGAGGATTTAAAGGAAAGAGAGGTCTGGAAGGCCAACTTAAAAAATTGGATGATAATCTCCCTACAGCAAACAACTATCCAAATAGGAGATAGTGGTGAAAGTTGGCGTGTTTTATATTTCTGCAATGCAAAGAGACTCAAAGTATCCTTGGAAACAAACCGTGACTATTAAATAAACAACTTTTGGCACAAAACATAAGTATGGCAGTCGTCTGGGTCATGACACTAGAATGGAAAGACACGAACTGAATGAATTTTAATCTACGACAAAATCAAACGGAGTACTCAAGATAGACTCCCAATTATTCTAATTGGCTGTCAACGATTAAAAATCATATGCAAATCCTCTTTATCTACAAAATGGGGGGCAATAACAATCAGATATAACAGCTTTCAGCAATTTCAAGTAAAAGGCAGACTCTAATCAGATAGTACAATGTGCTATCTAAATTCTACGACTCAACAGCATTCATAGTCCAATTCGCTCTGTGCTATATGACAAAATCAAATTCACAATTACCGATTAACAAGCAATTCATGTCCTCAACACCATGCACTTTTTCCTACAAATTTTAACTAGTATCACAACAGGTCTAATAAACAATCATACCTAAATCTGTGAACAAAAAGGTCCTCTGGAAAGGGCGTGGAAATTAACTGGTTTGTAGTGGCACCATACCATTGGAAAAACAGCCATGATTACTTTATTTTTGAATGTCGGAAATAAAGTTCATTCCGAAGTACAGAAAGAACTAATAGATGCTGCCTCAAAAGTTTTCAGAACTGAAGAAAATATATCGAAAAAAAATATATATATACCATACATATATATATATTTTTCATAAAACCTTCCTTCTAATTCCTCCCAATAATTTGCCGTAACTGTAAATAATGACTATATAATTAACAAAAACTATAAGTGCAACCCCTAGTGAAGATTAAATTAGAAAGTACCCTACTTCCAAAAGCAAAAGAAGCTTCCAGTTGCACATTCAAAAACAGCAAAAGCTCGCTGTTGCCTTTGTCAGAGGTAAAAGCTAGCCATGAATGGACCTCTTAAAAGTCAATCATGTTACTGCTGTCTTATTGAAATAAAATAATGCATGCTTGCCATCGTCAAACCTGTACCATAAAAGACCACCAACGATATTTGGAGGCTCAATTAACTTCTTTTACAAAACCCCAAGAAAAAAAGCCAAATGATTACGTGCTATTCTTGGTTTCAGATTTCGTTTTGATCTATATATATATATATATATATATATATAGGGTAAAAAACCCTAAAACAATTTACCTGATTATAGGTAGCATTTAGGTTTCCAGTAGAGCCAAAAGGTGTTGTGATATCTGCATCACTGATATGAAGTAAATAGAGTTGGTACAATGCTTCAAGGTCAGCGGGGCAGTCAAAGTTATGATCTGAAAACCAAATGATGAATTACGAAAACCAAGTAAATGTTTTTGCAACTAACGAATAGTGTAGCTACAAATAAAAACTTCACACACATCAAAATATTTCCAAAGCCGGCTGCCAATGTTCACAAAATAAAGGTTATGTATACACTAATTTCTATTCTTCTTATGTCAATATAGAGTCACAAATATCTTGCTAGACGGTAGGTCAACGATCCAGCCTACCAAAAAAATGGCTATACAACCTATCAAAATTAATTATGAATCCAATCTAATGTACTAGAAGGTTCAATTTTTACAAATAGCTTGCATCCAGTACAATCCTTTAATATCCGACTATTTCGACATTTACAGAATACTAAAAGGGAAATTAAACATCGTAAGAACAGCTATATCAAATTCACAAACTAATAATCATGTTTAAAAAGTACATCAAAAATGTATTTAAAATTTTCAACATTAAAATAATTAAGAAAATGGTAATTTGCCTTTTTGGTCTCAAAACAGGTAAATGCAGCATTGAAAAACCAATGATCCACTATGGGACCTTGATTGTATTTGACACAAGTATAAAAAAGAAACGAAAAAGGTAGCCTTGGCATTCCGTTTCATCCCACCATGGTTTAAATTTTTTCCCCACAAATGGGATTTGCAGAATAAAGAAAGTAAAGAACCTATGAGATCAATCCATCTCGAAACAACTTTAAATTCTACTAGCTCTTCTCTAGATATTTCAAAAATCGTCTTCTGAAACTAATATTCAAGGGGAAGAGTTGGAACTATAATGATGAAAAAATCTGCAATGGGAAATGAAATATATATATATATATATATATATATAATATATTATATATATTATATATTTTTTATAAAATATATAATATATATAAAATAGCATTTATATTAAATATATTATATATAATATTCATAAATTATATACATATTATATATATATATATACATAGTTGCAAATTGACCAGATTAACAACATAGGGGTGTTAGTTTAGGTGGTAGAGCATATGCCCCTGGAATCCATAGACATTGGTTCCTTACCAGTTAGTGCACATATTTTACACTTATCTATTAAAATCGTCTTTTTGAGTTTATCCGAAAAGGAAAATTTTTGTCTTTGTCTTTTAAACAACGTATTGGTCTCAATCATTTTTCTTAAATTGCAACTCTTAAATCCATCATGAGCCAATATGACACTAAAAAAATTGAAAATGAAAAGCTCACCATCTAACAATGCCCTCTGTAAAAGTATAATTTCATCCATAAGCTTCTGTTTTAGTTCCTGTTTTTGTAAAGTCAAATCCTTCTGCTGCATCAAATGATCTCGTAGCATACTCATAGATTCTAGCTCTGCATTTTTCAACTCAAGTTCATGTACACTACAAAGTAATTTTAGAACTTCTCTGTGTTCATCGCATGTTACTTTTCGTGGTAACGAGTCCTCAAGTACGGTCCTTTGCTTCTTTAATGTTTCTAGTTTATGTTGGAGTTCAGATTTCTTATCATTGACATCTTTCTCCATTAGTATTATGTTCTGAAGTTCTTCTTTTGCAGCACTAACATCAGCTGGTTCCCATTCTGAGTCTGTATCGCCTAAACTCTCCTTTTCAGTATCCGTATCTTTATTTTCAATATCAACGATATCTCTCCGTCGAACGGCAACAGATAAAATATTTCCAACATCTTCATGCTTTTCAATTCCCTTCTTTTTTCTTTTTTCGATTTCTTTTCTAGCAATTCGTTTTGCCTTTTCTTGTTCCCATCTGATAGAAAAACAAAGAAAATCACCAAACCTAATTTTCCTTCCCTCAAAAATGCATAATATTCCAACGTTCTTAGGGGTGTGGAGGTGTACAAATATCTACTTTGAAAATTATACATTACTATTCAAATAGGCAGCAAGACTTTCTCGACTGGCCTAATCACAATACTAAAATAGGCCTTTTAAACTACTGTCTTAAAAGTCTGGTAGGGCCACAGATCCAAGCAGATACAGTAGCATAAACTTTCAAACTTCAAGGCATACACCAGCAGAACTACAAATGGTATCGTTTCCAAAGCTATCCATCAATGGCATACTAACCTCTCGTATACACTCATATCACATAGCACGTGGCAATATTGTTGCCAGCATACCAATGAAGTGACAAAAAGATATACTCTCGGCTCAGCAACTTTTTCTTTTTCCACAAAGGGCCTTCCAGATTCTCCATTATGCAAGCTGGCTATCAACACTTACGATACTACTTTACATTTTGTTTGTGATAGGGCCTCATAACCCACACTACCCCATCCCACCTTACCTCCTTATTACAGTGGTTTCGATATTAGAGGCTAACCTGAACACTATTATTGTTCTTTTGGGGTTTTTATGAAGTTCAAATTTCGCAAGGCCAGAAGCCATTTCAGTGCAGTCATTTGTTATTGTTTTTGTTATAGTTATTGTTGTGTGGGGTAGCTTGTGGTTTCTGACCTATATTGACCACTGATAATTTTCTAAACAGCACTATTAATTATGTGACCCTAGGAATATTCCATTTAGGTGGGACATCAGGACAAGAGAAACCAGATACTCTTAGTCATTAAAAAAAGTCGGTGGTCGTGTGTGGTGGAAGGGCTTTTCGAAAAGAGCTCCTTTCGTAGAAAAGGTGGTAAAAAATAATTTGCCCTCTGCTCCCTTTTTCTCGTGATTTTCTATTGATCAGTACGTTGTTATCTCTTCTTCATTTAGAGCTCTCTTCCATACATACACAATAACTCCACGCTTAGAACTAGATATTGCCACCTTATCTGATAGTAAACAATAAGAAAGGAACGATCCTTGTATTTATATAAAGGCTTAAAAACAGTATGGTTAGATACCAATACAAGTAATGCATGTGGCTCATCAAGAGGACTGCAGGCATGTTTATGTCAAACTATATACAATGCTTTAACTAAACCTAAGTATTCTGTTGATTTGAAAATCTATCAGTTTTGTACGCTTTCCAGACAACAACAAACAATCTTCAACAGAGAAAAGATGATTTACTTCCCTCTTCATTACTTGCTAAGTTAAAAGCCGCTTTTAATTTGCGCAGTACCGAAGTTAGAGGTATGCCATTGATTCCATACAAATAATAAATACGAGAGGCTACCTCTTTCGAAACCCTTTTCTAATTATGACCTTTCCCAACATTTTTTCTCACTGTGTAGTTTTTGTATATCATTTCTGTATAATGTCTACAAGCGAACTCTATGCATAATCATGTATCAAAAACACTTCAAGACGCCCGATATCAAGTCTTCAAGCAATCGATTCATGCCGAAATGTTATTCAAATAAATAGAAGAGAGGCTAAAAGCCTTTTATGCTATTAAATTTTTGGTCTTTGTCAATTAGCATAAAAACCGCTATTTTTGACACGTTCGGGGGAAGGAGAAAAGGGGATTAAGCAAGATTGTATCTGCTGGACTTGGCTCGTGTGAGCAAAGATTATTAACCAAAAGCTCTGTAGTGCTGCAGATCCTTAAGACTTCAAGTTTTATAATTTTCTAACATGTTTTGTTATCATTCTGCCATGCCTATCTTCCCTGTTTTGATACATTTCGTAACTCTATTTGAACTTCTATCAGCAACTGGGTGTCTTTATTTTAGTTGATAGAATAGTCCAAGGACAGAAAATATGGCCTCTGTGCTTTAGGTATTTTACCCTTATAATTTCATATTTTGTATATTCCTTTCAAAGCTGTCTTAAGTTTGATTAACATAACTTGTTATCCCTAAATTCTTTAGCCATTCCTTTTTGTCGTGATACTTAAACCAATTCCCTATCCACCTCTGCCTTAAGTCTTAACTACTTATAAAATTTTATTGATAAAAACCTTAGCACACCTTGGTCTGTGGTAAAAAAACTCTACTTTACAGATGATACTACCAAGGTTCATACTTACTCATCAATAACTAAAATATGCCTCTGGTACTCAACTGACATTCGCATCGCCGTATCTTCAATGTCAATAAGTTCACGTCTGTCAGATATAAGAAAAAAAATATCAATAGCAAAATTGAAAAAAATTCTTTCTCCATCAAGTACTCGTTGAAAGCATTTAACACACATGACCTTTAAACACATCGTGCTTTGGGGATGAATTTTCATTACAGGATTCTGATCATGCGACCACAGTATAAATTTGAAATCAAGTGCTCAAATATAGAGCGAATGGACAGTCCGAAGCAAGTACTAGTAAACTGAGATTCACCACTGAAAATTATTAAGGTGTCATGGTAAAATTAACAGCGTGACCAAACGACGGTCTGTCTTTTTACAGTGACTCAAACCTCGGAACATTAATATGTGGATGTACTCGCAAATGGAGATAATACTTTGCGCATTCCATAACCAGCGAAATAGCTTTAATGGGATTATACATATATTACTATGAATTATTCAAAGAATTACAAAATTCAAATTAAACATTAAAAATATTATTTCGGCGGTAGCTCTTGCACATTATCATTGTAAAGAAAACCCTAACAAAAACAATCTCCCGTTCTACTCTTAAAAAATTAAAAAATGTCAATAAATACCTTATTTCCATCTGCTCCTGGAAACTTGAGACCAGATCACTTCGAAGTTTATCTAATTCCTTTTTTTCTTTTGACGAATTCGAGCTAGCGGTAGCTGGGAAGAAAATAGAATTTATCAGATTTTGTGCTAAAAATTCTTCTCTTAGCCTGACAATCTGCAAAAGCAAATACTTAATGGTCAACATTTACTACACTGACTAAACCTTGCAAACTTTTAGCTTACAATGGCATTTTCTACACCTAGAAGCAATATTTGTACGCATCACTAGGTAACAAAAACCACCTCAGTGTTTGACAATATGATACCAATGACTGGTATAGGTAAAGAAGGAATGTAACAAAATCAAAGATAGACAGAAGAAATGGAGAGAAAAGTGAGTGAGACACAGAAAGAGGAAGAGAGAAAAAGAGAAAACCAGGGAGAACGACTGACTGACAGACAGGCGGACAGCGACAGCGAGTATTTAACCAGACTCCTTTTTCAATGATAGGCCTGTATACTATTTCAAATTTCTGTCACTAAGCGTGCGTCTGTGTGTGTAGAAGATAATGTTACACACTAGAACATAAGGTATAAATGTTTGGCATATATTTTCACACAGTAATGCTATGTGCCAATCCACTTCCTAGAGGTTAAAAACACGAATAAAAATTACTAAATTTCGACATCCAATAAACAATAAATATATATTCAAAATATGAAGTAGCGGAACAAATAGCATAACAACTCAGTATGACATGGGCTAACAACTTTTAACGTTTATCTATGGCAGCTGACATACAGAAAACACAAATCTTCAAACTCCGACCAAGAGGTAGTGTTTTTCCTATCTGAAGGCCTAAGATATTTTTCATGCAATCCTAACTTCTTCTTTTCGTGGCGAAAAACAAACAAACTACTGTTTTAAGCACGAGTGTATTAAGAAATTAAGAATGAACTGTATATAGTTGCACAGCCTAAGCTACCGTATAATACTCAACTACACTTTTCTCTTCTGTATGCCAAATATGGAAAAATGTTGTTCTCACTCTTAAAAACCAACTGATTCATATGACTCATGCGCTTATAAATTCTCTTATCCAACAGGCAAATAAAAGAAACCAGGTGTTAAACGTTTAGCAAGGCCTAAAGCCACTTCAGTACGAAGGGTTGTTTTTTATTGGATACTTATTTCAGTGTATTTCATATTTTACTTCAAGAATTGTTTTTACCATTTTTTAACTCTGTTTCTAAAAACGTGTACAAGTGGGTGCAGTATTTCCAAAATCATATATCACAGGAGCCAAGTATGCTCCATTATGGATATCCAAGCACTAGTAATCCTAAACCACACATTTTGAATGTGTTTTTATTTTCAAATTTTCAACAATTTCGACATGTACGTTTGGTGCGCTTAACTGGAAGTTGATTGTCGTGTGGCCATCTATTTCTTTTGGATGTATCCATCTATTTTTGCAAAGGACCCTGGCAGTTATAGCCCTACTTTTTTTGCTTTTAAGGTTTAATAGTAATTACAAAACTCCGAATAAAATCAAACATTGAATTGCATAGAAGAAAATTATGACCATTATGAGAATTTTTTTCACTACCTTTTACAAAGGTCGTTTTAATGATTGCCGCATTTTTCAACAATTCTGCTAACAATTTCCTCCAGTTTCATTATATCTCCTGCTTTTATCTCCTACTTTCGTATTAAGGTCATAGTTTCAGAAATAACAGAAAAACATCTTTATTTTTCTCTGTATTTCTCACAGTTGGCACAAACTTCTCACCCAGTTTTGATCACCTCTTTTCCGACAATTTTTGCTTGATTTCCTTCATTTCCCTAGTAAGGGTTTCCTTAGATGATTAATTAGACCCCTTTTTCTTTTCGACTATTCCAGATAATCAGACTACCTACCACTGCCTCGATGACAGGAGGCTCGATGACAGACCTTTTCCAATGCCTGGGGTGTAATGCTTGTGGTCCTTTCTTACAAAATGGTCTTTAATCAACATTTTACTCATTTTTCATTTATATTGTCATGGAGAATATCATGATTTAATGAAAAACGTCTCTCTACATCTTCCTGACCATAGCTGCGATAGAACCATGGTCAGGCTAGATGCCGGAGAAGAGTTTTCACAGTTTTCAACAAGGCTCCTTCTTTAGACTAAGCAACTGCAATAGCATTAAATGCAACAGCAGTTCAAAGAACAACAGAATCGAGTGGGCATCTCACTTTCAACTTGTTGAAAATTGTTGAGCTACAAACTTAAAAATTTTCATAAAATTCTTTGTTCAACTTCTTTGAGGCTAAGTATTTTTTTTCTACAGATCAGTTTTTTTAGCCATAAATCCTAAAAAAAGACTTTTGTGGCTCCAGCTTGCTGATTACGTTGTGGGTAACTTGCAACCACCTTTGAATTTATCCTCTATAACCCTTAACTTGCAGAAGACTTTTCACCAATGGTGCAACTAATAAATGTCTGGACCAACTAGCGTTTGTAATGTAATATGATGAGAAAGCATCAAAATCCCTGATTCAATGGTTCTGTACTCAACCATAAGCATCAGTTAATAAAGCAGTTTGTATCATCTTTGGATTTTAAAAATCTAAAGTCAAACGATTAAAAAAATTAATGACTTTTTCCAAGATGTTCGGAAATAGAAAAAAAACCTTGATATTTCATATCATTTCATGACTTTTCCTGATATTGTCATAAATCAGCATTTTTTTTCCCCGACTTTTCTTGCGCGAATGAAACCTGTATGACTTTACAACAAATGTCAGCTCCTTTTTTTTTCTTTTTTTTTTGTTTTAACGTCATTTTTCCCCAATAAGGCTCAGACGGTGACATGGATTTGGCAGTGAGGAATTTCTTCTTCCTCTTCTTCTTCTTCTTCCTGACGCCAACCAATAGCTTTTTTATTTTGTGAATTTCCAAAGTTGCCCGCTCGGGGAATCGAACCCGCAATTCCTGGTTACGGTGCAGTTGCACTAACCATCAAGCCACGGCTTCTCTGTCTTAAAAATATTTACTGTAATCTCCCCAACTTTCAGTTTTGCAGATCATATACCAGGCCTTTTTGAAAATACAATAGTCACAAGTGATTTGTCAAATAAGAGTTCTCAAAGAGAAAAATATAGCGAAACCAAAACTTAATAGTTGCACATGATATTACACAGCGTTTGTGTTTTCCTGTGAAAATTCAATGTTTTTTAATGAAGTGATGTATCAATACTTAAAGTAGCAATCATAATCAATTATGGCAAATATTAGTTTTTCTTGTCATTTGTGATTTGTTTATTCAGGGTAAAATTTATTATTCCATTGTCCTATTAGCCTTTGTTTTAATTTAATGAAAATAACTGTATATTAACAGTGGATAGTTAAAATTGGGCAACACCATAGTCTGAAAAACATCAGAAATGATTACCAGACCATCAATACTTGAAAATATGGTGAGTATCCACTGCTCACTTGCTGCCCACTCAGGTACATTAGAAACTGTTTATATGTGGTTCAACTGGTCACTTCATTCCAAACAAAAACAATGTGTATTTGGTCTATAATTGATTTAGGTTGTCAACTGCCTTAGATCCTCTAATTACTTCTAGTTTTGATATAATACCGTGAAAACCTCGTCTTAACGTCTGGATTCCGATGAGAATGGGCGGGGGACTATGCGAAGGGAATTAATTTATTTGTATATNATCAATACTTGAAAATATGGTGAGTATCCACTGCTCACTTGCTGCCCACTCAGGTACATTAGAAACTGTTTATATGTGGTTCAACTGGTCACTTCATTCCAAACAAAAACAATGTGTATTTGGTCTATAATTGATTTAGGTTGTCAACTGCCTTAGATCCTCTAATTACTTCTAGTTTTGATATAATACCGTGAAAACCTCGTCTTAACGTCTGGATTCCGATGAGAATGGGCGGGGGACTATGCGAAGGGAATTAATTTATTTGTATATCTACTTTTAAGTTTTGCACTACATCTTTCAAAGAGATAAGTAAAACTTCTATTTTCATGCAATATCTGAAAAAAAGGTACCTTTTCTGCTATAGTTTTCAATGTCTATGGTTAGCAATGATAAATAAAAGATTGAGTAACAAAAAATGGATCTAACCTTGCTCACTATTCGGTACATATTCTTTATCAGCCATTTTAGTTTTCAGTCGTAGAATTTCTTGTCTTAGTTCAGCAATTATACTCTGATACTGTGCAATATGGTAATTGACATTATAGTGATTTCGCTTCACCTGACAAAGAAAAGTCGATCCATGAAATTATGACACCAAACATTTAATTTAAGAAATAAAAATCCATCGACGGGGGAAATAGAAAACGAAAATATTGAAAATTCTATATACTTGGCACTGATCTATATTAAGGCAGGTTACCTGATACACAAATGATGGGAAAGTGTTGTAGTATTGAAGGGGGCAGTTTGAGGAAAACAAAATCACGGATGTCAAAGGTTGTCGTTACAGTGGAACCAGTGACACGGGATGCATGAAAATAGGAAGTTAAAGTTGTGTTAATACGGAAACTGGATTAAAAGGAACAACCGTACCAACGAGAGTCACACCTGTATGCTGCCGATGAAGTCTTGTTAAATGTCCTTACTAACTGAACTAAACATAACTTTTTCCCCAGTCAGTAAATACATAGGCCTTGTAAAACGTTCAATCCCTACGTTGTTTTTGCCTATCCACCTCTACACCTACAAATCCAATAAACTATTCAATCAAATATTTCTTCACTCCTATACATTTACTACAATCGTTGCCAAATGTACTCCTATTTCCCGAGACCATGACCAGCTTACATATAACAACACTGTTCTGTATTAATCTTTCCTTTAACCTTTATAAAACCCTTGGTTTCCGTCTAGTACTTTTAGTCGTTAAACTGCTTTCGATCGTTTCTTTTTCTGCCATATTGTTATATAGTACTAATTATTTATTGGATAATTTAACAATAACTGGTCACGTAAAACTGACAAGGATGTCCTGAAAGATGGGGGCTGCCGTTTCTTACCTAACTAAACCAGGAAATTAAAGCACAATATTTTCATCTCACTTTTTCCATTTTCTAAACATAAACATCACAAAATCTAAGGGAAAAGATACGCAGGAAATATGATTTATTTACAATCCAAGAAACTCAATTCCCATTCTCTGCGGAAAATGGAATGCTAAGTAAATATAACAATTACGACAAATTGGCTCCTGAAATATGTTGCATTCTCAGTCGCTTTAAGTACAAAGATCATGCTACAACACTAAGAAACAACAGTTTTCAAAGATATTTCTTGTTCCATTATTTAAAAATCCATGTAACATGTAAAAGGAATTTTTAGCGATTACAAATTATTCATTATTCATCTGGAGCTCCAAACAACTGTGCCGGGCAGAGTAGAGTTAAAACAACGATTTTATTGTATATGTTAATAAACCTTAATTACATCTTAATACTCTAGTAAAAGTGACTACCAATAACCTAATTATCCTACGGCAATTGATAATGATGACTTTTACGGAGATTATGATTTTTAAGTAAAAAATGCTAAGGTAACTCCTGATAACTAAATTTTATTTAAAAAGTTTTGGGTGGTTACTTACTTTCATTTTAATGTTCTTTGCACGGTCTGCGTAGTTCAGGGTATTTCTAGATTCCTCGAAGCATAAACTAGCTGGGCTAACGTGCGCGATCATCACTGTCTTACAGTTTCCACCTAAAGAGTCCTGAAGAAACAAAAAAAACACAAGAATATCAAAATTGTAAAGATAACATAATACCGATGGAGAGAATTTTGATAGATGGAAAACTAAAAAAAATGGTGCCACCGAGCAGGATTCGAACCAGTCCCTATGACTGTCATGGCAACATGCTAGTGAAAATGGTTGTAAAAATGATGTAATGAAGGATGGGCGCGGATAGCTGAGGTGCCAGAGAAAGTGGCCACGATAGCCACAGCCACTGGTGTTCCGATCCAGTTCGGTGCAAACATATTTTTCACTTTTCTATAATACAAAAAAACAAATATATGTAGTGATATAATTATACATATAAACATAAATTGTATAAATGAAATAAATGTATTTGTCTGCTCCACTACTGAAGGAATTGCAAAAGAAAATTGTGATTAGTCATATGTAAAATATCCTAAACGTTTACACTGTTGAGCACATGCGATAATGAGATTAACACTAGTTCGACGCAAATGTTATGAAAATGTTAAGTTTAGGTTAAAACTACACACAGAAACTAAATTCCAGTACTAAACTCCAACATCGGACCGAGAAGTTAAACTAACCACAAAAACATTAAAAAAAAAAAGAACTAAGACAGATCTCTGCTCAGCAGCAGTTAATTAATGCCTCTTCGGAGTATCCAGTCTTCATGACACTTTTCTGGTATCTCCACATGCTGTAGTCTCACAGACATGTTTATCTTTGCATAAAATCGAAATTAATTAATTTGTAGTTTTACAATGTCACAGCAAATCAATCAATTTATATAACCTTTAGTTTACTGCATTGTTAAAACAAGCAGGCACAAAAACAACATAAAAATAAAAACTACTCTCAGGTCTCATTTCCAGTCAATTAAAACTTGCAGCATTCAGGTATAAGTAAGCAGATGAGTTGAGTAAGCACTTGAGTACCTTACCTTCAGTAACCGAGTTAATTTGCTATCACGGTAATTAACGTACGACTGTGATCCTTTTATTCCTTTCTCGCCTAAACAATAATAAAAAAATGTGGTAATGATCGAAAGCTCTATCACATTACTCATAATATATGAATAACGTCAGAAAGTTTATCTTTTCCTTTGCACTTGCTTAAAAATTCTTGAATGTGGTAAAGAAAAAGGTCTCTCTTCCAGTAGATCTATGGCATTCTGGCAAAAGAATGACACTTTGTTGCCTCTAGTTCTGTATTCCCTAATTTTTGCCACAGATACCTATTCGTTGTTAGCTTTTGATGAGCCATTTATCTTAGCCCCTGATGGAATTTCAATTTTGAAAAACTCTGTTTAAGAAACACGTATGCATATAAACCACGGGTGTACAACAAACAGCCTGTTTATTTACATCAAAATATCACAATAAAACATTACGTCGAGATTCAGACTGTCCGAATCTTCAGGTAACGTCTAATCCTAAATGTCAAAAATATAGGGTCAATAATAAGAGCTGTAACCTTTATAATGAGAAACGTCTAATGGTTCGTTGTGAATGCATAAAAATATGAAAGCCCTCTGGAATAATGGGCAAAAATATGGGAATGGCCTTTGGCACTGCCTAAAAAGGTATATAAAGCTAATTATTGTAACAGAAGTAGAAGCTACCGGTTTATTATGTCGGTAAGATAGGTAAATAATCGGTTAACATCTCACATTAGCTGAAGACCCCTTTCTCAGGTAAATACCAATCTCTCATAGAAGACAAGCTACAGAGTCCATAATGATAAAAAAAAAAACTGGTTGTAATTGAAAACAGAGTTATCAACAATATGTCCAAGCAAATATCTTCCAATAAATTACGACACCTCCAAATCTCTGTAATGGTTAGTTCACTCAGTCAAGTTTATCCCATAATGGCCCGGGATCTGTAAATTTTGCGTGCTAATAATTCATTAAAAACACTACTTCTACACAAACAACACCAAAGCATGCTTACAATGTAAATAAAAAATATATCATACAAATTGATTGAAATTTGAAAATTGAAAATTGAAAATTCTAATCTGTATTAATTAAATATCGCAGCTTACTTACTTAACGCATTGATACAATTTCCAAGAGCTAACAAAGATCGGTTTATGTGAGCTCCTTCTATTAGCCTTTTACCACGGTTCTATAAGGAAGGAAGAGGTTAATGTAACCGAAAACCTCTGTTACAAAGCAAAATATATACGTTATTACAGCCTTAAAGTCTGGATGATCTGTAAGACTGAATAAAAGTAAACACCGTGAAAATGAAGAAATACTGTATATATATATGAGACATATCTCAGAAGCTCTGCTGCACTGATGAGCCCACAAAGGGCGAAACGGTACTGTCTGCAGATTTAGTATATATATAGGCCTTTATTTAATGCACCTGTATACTGGTTAGCATTTTTCTAAAAAACAAAGAATATTCGCAACGCTGGTACACGAGTAATTTCTCTATCTATCAAGCCAGTAATTCAATATGTTGCAATAAACCTGGCAATGTTACCAAAAGGAAAATGTCACTCATTNCCCACAATAACTTCTTAAGCTGTGCTTGCTCCGGCAACATGGCCTGAGAGTTATGTCTCAGAAACTCTGTGCTGCACTGATGAACCCACAAAGGGCGAAACAGTACTGTATGTAGCTTGAGTATATATATATATATATATGAGACATATCTCAGAAGCTCTGCTGCACTGATGAGCCCACAAAGGGCGAAACGGTACTGTCTGCAGATTTAGTATATATATAGGCCTTTATTTAATGCACCTGTATACTGGTTAGCATTTTTCTAAAAAACAAAGAATATTCGCAACGCTGGTACACGAGTAATTTCTCTATCTATCAAGCCAGTAATTCAATATGTTGCAATAAACCTGGCAATGTTACCAAAAGGAAAATGTCACTCATTTTTCCTCAAAAATGGTCCCAAAATGTGAGAATTGCAACCATGAACCTTTTTAGTGCTAATATTTTGCTTCCCGCACGACCCAGTAGGAAGACCCCAGCCCAGTGCTAGTCGTTTACGAAATGGTTGCCATTATCAAAGAACTACAATCCTTGTATTGGCGAGTTTGGGAAAAGGTCCTACTGTGATCAATATTCTTAGACACCAATGCTTACTTTGCAAGAAACCATAAATGGAAATAATATTGCGAACAAGGAAAACACCTTAGTCTGTAATCATAATTACGATCGTTAACTGTATCCTGTTAATAAGATACTTAACAACTTTCCTGCAATTTTTTTGTTTGTTTTACCAATAATACTTAAAAATTCAACACGGCAATCAACTCCAATTCCTCTCTCGTTCATAACTCGAGAAAGTTCGTATTACATTGCTTTTTTCAGTCATTATGCTTGACTGACATTTAAAATTACAATTTCCAACTTGAAAAGTATTTTCCAGGATCACCTTGCCCTAGAAAAAATCTGCTAAAATCACTTGCGCAGGTGTCACCAGTTTAAGCCTAAAGTGAGTAAATATCAGTAATTAAATCTACATACAGTTAACTTTTACAGTCTACATCGACATTCTCTCATTTAACTGATAAAATAAAAATTCATATCACAACAGTCCATCCAGCTACAGCCACAGACACATAAAACAACAATAAAACAAAAAAACACAGCAATAAAACAAAAAAACAACAAAAATACAAAAGATAATATACAATAAATAATATATAATAATATAAAAATAATCTACGGCCTTAAAAAGAAATATTTATACTACTGGGTATAAATTTCAACTTACTAACAATTTCAAAAAACATTTTACCTTTGTTTGTGAAGCCCTTTCTGAACCTGCCAGATCTATCATAAACAGCTTCCCCACAGTAAATTCCTCTAAAACATTTCGAACCTTGCTGCTCTGTTGAACGGTCACCTACAGTTGTAAGGGCACAAATAAAATTGGTCACTCTCACCAGGAAGCAGTCTCACAACGTACATCTGATGTTAAAAGGACCAAAATTTTTATACACTATACTTGCGACAAAAATTAAAACAGCTACCGTAACAGTGCCACTGGCAACAACAAGCTTCAGTAGCAATGGTAGTAGCAGTAGTAGTAGTTCTAGTAATAGTAATCATAATAATAATAATAGCAAAATAGTAAAAGTAGAGATAGAAGTAGTAGTCAGGCTTGTAGCCAAAGCAGGAAATTTTAGGGAACTATTTGCTTTGGGGGACCTTATTTATCCTCACATTGAAAATAAAGAAAATTAGTGATAAACCATATCAGAATAACTGCTTTTGGTTGACTTTGTTAAATTTCTACCAAAAACAACAAAATGTTTATGTCAGTAAGAAACTAAGTAAATCAATACACTTAAGTTATTAAGATAAAGCCTTTTAAGACAGTCTGCGTTATAAGAGCATTTCTGGGTTTTTTCAGTGATACTTAATAAGTGCAGCTTCAAACTGGCAACCGACCAGTTCTCTTCCTTAATTCTAGAAAGAATTCTGCTGATGGTTAAAGCAATGGATATACTATACGTCTCTTTTAACTCCATCAACAATTCTTTTTGGACCCAAAAGTGTCTGTCAGACATAACTGACGCTCCATCATAGCACTTTAGTAACAACGATCTTAAGTCGAAATCCTGCAACGCCATCATAATTGTGCCAAAACTGTATGGTGCATCAAACTTTTGCAATTGATAGAGCCCGAGAAACTTCTCGGTGGGTGTTCCCTTCTTGTTAACAAATCAGATAACAACCGAGAGGAGCTCAGTACCATTGACGTTTCTGATCTCCTCATACTTGATAGTGAATAGTCCAGTATTGGAAACTTTTATTTGCTCTAGGTTATTCTTCTTTACAAGTTGGACCATCTGGCTGATAATTTTATTTTGAAATTGAGGTGATCTGTTCTGTGCATTTTCTAGTATTGTTTTGCTGATCTCTACAATGTTTTATCTATGCCTAAAGTATACTCAACCGTTTTCAAAAATAGACCCGACAGCAACCTGCCAGTCATCTCATCAGATCCTCTAAAAGGTAGTTCAGTTGGTACTAGAAACTTTATGATTTCAAATTGTCTTCCAAGTTAGTACAGATTTTGTTCAATCTGCCCAGTAACACATTTTGTTCAATCTGCCCAGTAACACACAAATTCGATCGCCCCATTATCTAACTTAAATTTATTACGGTCTGCCCATCAAGCAAAATGCCAAATTGTGAACTCTAGCTCCACCGCTCCCTCCTCTTGTGCTGCTATACAAAATATGCCTTTGTTTTATCCGATTCCTGACAACAAACATCTGATGTTATTAACTTGATTTAATGCAGTAATGAATTTCCTTTATTCACATGTCTCTTCTTCCGTCTACTGCTTACCACAAGTTTCTTGATATTAGCTTAAAATTCAACATCCCTATTCCTCTGAGCCATATATTAATA